>JAWPHD010014611.1:0-60212 GCA_037043455.1 Cyrtodaria siliqua
TAAATTACAGGATTCAACAGTGTGTAAGACATATTCCGAAATCATAAATTAATTTTTATTTTATTAAAAGAAACAAAACACGCTATTTGATGAAAACAGACGTATTCAAATTTTCAAAGTAGCAATATTCGCAGAATATAGTGATTTCAACTGCTGAAAACATGTATTTTTTTTCAGGAAAAAACATTTCTATGAATATAGTATTTATCATCGTTATATATTTTTAGGGAAATGTTTATATGTCTGTTTTCAAATACCCCAGATCGTAACACACCGCACATGTATATTAAGTATTTACTTTCAGTAGTAGTGAGTATGACTGCGTTCTGGGACCATACAAATAAATATAAATTAATAATATATATATAAATAAATATATATATATATATATATATAACTATATATGCCCTATAAAGATAACAGACCCGCACTTTTCGGATTCACGCGTACAGTGTTTCACAACACCACAACCATTGACACAATTTCATGTCCACATATTTATGTTATGCAATCTTCGAGTTTACGCAAAATCATGTTTGTTACTGACAGTAGCATGTCTGTTACTCGTCAGTCATGATTTCATTTTCACGATATACCGTTGCAACATTGTTTGTTAAAATCAATTGGGCACTCTGACATTAACCCAAAGCATGTATACGTAATATTTATAGCATGATTTTTCGAGTATATACGATTTATACTGCTTCTCGAGGGCCGCAGGCCCGAGAGTGCAGTATAAATCGCATACGAGGAAAAATATGCTATAAATAATTTTGTACCAGAGCCATTATCCATTTACCCATGTGCAAGAAGTTTTAGGGCTTTGCAGTTTTCAGTAAAATTAACAGCTCGATCCAATCAAGAAATAGCATTAACATGCGTGATGAACATGACCTATATTTTGAGTATTGCAGCCAATCGCCTTTGTTTATTATTGGGCAAATTGCACTGTCAAGGAGTGCTGTTTTGGTCGCTTTGATTGACAGGTTGTGTTGTAAAATTACAACTGCACGCGCGTAAATTTGTGTAGACCATGTATAACTGCCGAATTTGTCATTTATAGCACGGGCTGAAATATACCAGCATTTATAGCACGGTTTGGGCTCAGACATTCAGGTTTATGAAAAATATATCATAAGCAAGAACAAAGGAAAACCATTAGAGCTATGGTACAAAACATATATACAGAGGAGAGCTGTATCTATATGATTTTGTTTTTATTCTCGCTTCTAAAATGACGAAATAAATCGATTTAAATAAAAGGCGCATTTTCAGCAATACACCAACGTATTGTGTGTACGTTGGTGGGGAAGCCGACGGGGTTGGAGGATACAGTCATACTACCGTAATGTTGCTCTCATAAATACTGTGAACATACTACATCAATAATATAACAACTACTGAACAATGCTGAAATCGATTTATCTTTATAAATGAATTCATAATCCACAATTTTATTCCGTGCGAACATCGATTTGGAACGTCGAATCGGCGTATTTAAGCGGATTACGGTGTACTTCGTTAATTTTCGACTTCCTTAATTTTCGTGGGTGGGGGGGGGGGGGGGGGGGGGGGGGGGGTTTATATTTTACATATCTACAGAGAAAAAATGTATTTACGCGTACATGCTTTTTTTCTTTCTAAAATTATGAAATCAATCGAATTTGATTAAAACTGCGCATTCGCAGCTATATACAACTTAATCAATACGGTATAGAGGGTGGTGTGGGGTGGCATGAGGGGCGGGTTTGCAGGGATACTGCCGTTATGGTGTCCCTGAAAAAGACTGCGAAACATTCTACTCTAATAATTTATTAAATACAGAACAATGTTGAAATCAATATATCTCTTAAAAAGGATTTCACAATTTCATGGTTTTATATCCCGCGTGTACATTAATTTCGAAAGGCGATTGTTCATATTTAGCCGAACACGGTGTACTTGTTAATTTTGGGGGAAAAAAAGTACTTTTTCTGATTGACTTTAAATTTTGGTTTTTAATAGTAGGACATGTCAATGACACTTTCATGAAAAAAAAATCATTCTCGTTGTTAAAACTTCAATTTTTTGCAATTTTTCGGATTCAAAAAATTAGGCACTGGCAATATTATTTTTACATCCTCATTTCCTTTCCCGACGTACCGTTGCATTTGGTTTGTTAAAAACCTATTCCGAGCACTCCGGCATAAACCAAAAGCATATATAGATCAGAAATTTAATCTGGAATGCATGAATACATACATGTGAAATATATGTATTGAAATAATAGAATTATTTCATTTCTTGTGTACCCAGTCGCGTCTGTATATGTGTATGCGTTATGCCGTCTTTGAGTCCGTGGGTCATGTTAGTTAATTTTGGGAAAAAAAGTACTTGTCTCCGATTTCATTAGAAATTTTGCATATGGACAGAGGAAAGATTTATCTATGCGTACATGCATTTGTTTTTGTTCTCGCTTCTAAAATGACGAAATAAATCGATTTTGATTTAAAAGCGCATTGTTGGCAATTTAAACTTAAAACAACCTAAATTCATCCCTTTGAAAAATACCTTTAACTATTAATGGGAATTACACGAAGTGTACACCAATTATGTTCGACCAATGTAGTTTGTGAATATTATTACTTTAACAACGATCTGTGATTGTGTTTTTGTCATAATCACAGTTTAAAGATAAGAGGTGTATAAATCTGACCAGTGACAATTTTCCCAATAATGTCATTTTGTTATCGATTTTATCACGTGACCTTGTTTGATAAATATTCCTACGCCATAGAGCTGGCGTTCCTACTGCTAACTGATTATAACTATGCATAAAACATGCAGTGCCTTACGTTTCAAGGTCAAGCATCCTTATATTTTACTAGTTGCCTGAGGGTCTAAAGAAACATTCAGAGCATGGTGGGGGCAAGGGCGGTCTTAGCCTGGTTCCCAGGCCTCCCACAATGCTCTGCACAGGAGGCCAGGTATTCACCGTCGAATGTCGATTTCTACACATACAATTCCAGATGGCTGCCCATGCAGAAATTCATTGTAACATTGACCGATTGGGAGTTATTCTCCTGTGTCAAATCTGATATTTTAATGGATTTCATTACGGAAACATATTTTAATACAGGCCATGTTTTGTCGAGATACTTCGTTAATGTTGTCAAATCAACTATGACTTTGTGTGTGTTGTGTCATTTTAAACAAATACCGATCGGGAAAATTGTATTCTACTGTGTCATGTCAATATCTCAAAATAAAGAAAGGCAAACAAAAACAATACAACACATTAGTTAACATGTAAGCGATTTATATATAACCGGGTCTCGGGTGCAAGATTTAAAACACAAAACTTCCCATGTTTAAACTATTTTTTTCATTCGTCCAGGTTCGCAATATACGAATCAAACCATATTTTGAGCCTGAAACATATAAGAACAACAACGGTAAAACTAAGTGAAAATCTATCAGATAAGCTAAACGGCTCAATTCAGCAAATGCAACATTTCACATACATGTATACTATAAAAACACTTAAAACAGTCTTACCAGAATCGCTTCCATAATATGCGTTTATCAATAAATACGCTCAAAGATAAGAGCTTATGTAATATGGCAAAGCCTATCTAGAAACTATCAGTCTATAGCTAAGTTTGGTCTCGCGACCTTACCCTAAGAAAGCTAGATGTAGAATGCCCTGTAGGTAGAGATAAGAAGGCGGGAGTTAGTAATTTTAGCGCCAATAAGGGGTTATCGGGTGTCAACCCCGTGCATGCAGTGAGAACTTCTCATCCCTCGATAAACACTCTTAACCATTCACTCACACCATATCGACACAATAAACACAGAGACAACACAGTACGCAACATAGTACACCACGAAACAGCTAGTACGAGCGCTTGCCAGCTTAGCATATAAATATAGTTAAAACAATTGATCTTATCATCAAAACACTTTATAAACACTCGGTTACACATTCCCCCACTGTCTTGAAATACCTCCTGGTATTTCCAGTGTATGCCATGGTAATTCCTATGGACTGATACAAAGAATATAATGATATTGTTGCTTCTCCAAGGGAGACAACTCGTAAAACCTTGTCTCATCGATCCTTGTTAAGGGGAGCAACTCATATTGCCTTATTACCTATTAACACAGAGCAGTTAATGCCCTGAAAGTATTAAGAAAATTAAAACATAATTGGTTGCCTGGACAGAATATAATCATATTCCGGACAGTCATGATCTAAAATATTAAAATACATCTATATACAAATGACAATAAGGATATTAAGAACACCTACAAAATAAATGTGAATTTATTCTGCTTTGCTCTGAAAAACTACAAGGTTTTGTATTAACGAGCAAAATAAACAACTTTCTTCTTTTCTAATGAATTATTAAATCCATTCGGTCACCTGAAAGGAAAATATGTATTTCATTAATCGGTATCTTTATCACTTCTACAATTTACAATGAGTAAAGCTAACCGATAAGAAATAACAAAACATATTATATTCTGTCTACACGTAACAAATAATTGATTTAATGGAACGGGCCACCCTGGAGGGAAATGAAATCTGAAAAATAATAGAAATTCTTAGATTCACTACAATGCCCACTCTCCAAATCGGTCGGGTGGTCGTCTCTGCCTAACTGGTCTCCTTGGGCTGATTCTTGGTATGGGAACTTGGTCGACAGGTGACCGCCTGCTATCCGCGACTGTGGTTGCCCGCGGCTGATCACTCTGATTTCGGAAATTGTCATTCCGATGATGACCCTGGTTCTCCCATAATAACTGTTTCACTGCAGTCTCTGTAACGCCAGTGGTTGGAGTACCAACATCTAGGATTCGGTCAGCAACTGAAGAAATCCTGCTAGCCGTGGAATCCACAGTTCTGTCACCGGAAGTGTTTAGACTTGCGTCCAACGGCTCCCTATTGCTGGTTACCTCTGACCTAATAGTACCACCTCCATTTAACGGGTTTGTAGTCCGGTTTCTATCGGGAGGGGTTCTGACCACAGGTTGTCGACGTGCCATCCTCCAAGAATGTCTTCTTTGGGGCACGATATACGGTTGGCTGTCACTACTGTCTTCTGACGTGCTCGATTCCGATCCCGAAACAGTCTCAACCCTAGGGCGTGCAGCTGGATTTGTCTCCTTCTTGCGATGAAGAGTAGCTGTCGTTTCTATGGGTTCTGTTGGTGGAATCGACACGAAGGGCAGAAGAAGGTTCCTGTGCAGAGTTCTGACAGGACCTTTGCCAGTCTCTAACTGGACTCTGAAGACAGGCACATCTATATCTGGAATGTCCAGAATTACATATGGGTCTCTCTCCCATTTATCTGCAAGCTTCTGTCTGCCTTGGAGATGTACTTTCCTTACTAGCACTATATCCCCAATCTCAAGCTTGTTCTCTGTAATCCGTGTGTCGTAGTTTCGCTTGTTTATGTCGGCTCTCTTCTTTGCTACATCTCCTGCGACTTTGTATGCATATTTCATCTTGTTCCTAAGTTTGGAGATGTAGGTTGCCGGGGACTTGGCTTCTTCACTTCCTGGTCCTGTTCCAAGATAGGTGTCTATGGACAGGCGTGGGTGTCACCCAAACATCAGGAAGTGTGGTGAGTAACCCTTAGCCTCATTCCTAGTGGAATTGTATGCTTGAACCAGAGAAGGGATATATGTCTTCCAGTCACTCTTCTGGTCCTCTCGTAGTGTTCCCAGCAATTTAAGAAGAGTCCGGTTGAACCTTTCGGCACTTCCATTACCCATCGGATGGTATGGCGTTGTTCGACTTTTCCTTACATCCGCTAACTTGCATAGCTCTTTAATGACCTTTGACTCAAAGTTTCGGCCTTGGTCGCTATGCAGTTGCTCTGGGAAGGAATAATGAACTATGAAATTCTCGTACAACGCCTTGGCTGTTGTGTTTGCCGTCTGGTTTCTGCAAGGGATTGCCTTGGCATATCTGGTGAAATGGTCAGTGATGACCAGCACGTCCTCGTAACCCCCATTGGACGTCTCCAAGGATAGAAAGTCCATGCAGACCAGCTGCATAGGCCTCGAAGTTAAAATGGGTACCAGCTCCGCGACCGGTTTCACTGGTGTCTTCCTACAGATGCACCTCTTGCAGTTTTCAATCCTTCTGGTGATGTCGTTTTCTAATCCAGGCCAATAAAACCTTTGCCGAGCCAGCCACAAAGTCTTGTCTTTTCCAGGGTGCCCCATATCGTCATGAATCCCTTTGAAGGCTATTGTCCTGTAGGCTTCTGGAATGACGACTTGTTCTACATCCTGACCATCCTGAGATGCAGTTCTATACAGAACTCCGTCCTCTATGTAGAGCCTCTTCCATTCTCTAAGGAGCTTCTGTACTGGTAAACTCTCCTTCTCCTCCCCTCGAGAATTGCATCTCAGGAGTTCCATCACCCTGGCTATAGTTGTGTCCTTGGCTTGTTCTTGTCTCAGATCCACCTGGCGAAAGTTGTCGGTTAGCGCTATGTCCTCAGTGGCCAACTGAGAACCGGCCCCACCCGCCAAGCTCTCCACCAATGGAACTTTGACGGTTACTGATAAGCAGATGGCCTTGACCATGTCTGTGAAGAGCTGTGGTCGACGACTGAACCCATCTACATCAGTATTCTTTTTGCCTGGTTTATAACTAATGGAAAAGTTATATGCTGACAAGGCTGCAATCCAGCGATGACCTGTGGCGTCCAGCTTCGCTGTCGACATGACATAGGTCAGCGGATTGTTATCGGTTAACACCTCGAATTCGGCACATCCAAAGAGGTAGTCGTGGAATTTATCAGTCACTGCCCACTTCAGCGCGAGAAACTCCAACTTGTGCGCTGGGTAATTGCGCTCGCTGGCACGAAGTCCTCGGCTAGCATAGGCAATGACCCGTTCAGCTCCACCTTGATTCTGCAGCAAAATGGCTCCCGAGTCCAACACCGCTAGCATCAGTGTGGACAAAAAAGGGCTGCGAGAAATCGGCATATGCCAAAACTGGTGGTTTTGTCAACTGCTGCTTCAAAGTGTCGAAGGCTGTCTGTTGGGCTTCACCCCATGTCCATTCGACAGGTTTCTTCGCCTTCTTTTTTCCTTTCTTGGCCTTTTTGTTGGTTGCTTGACCCTCAAACAGCTTGTTTAACGGCTGGGCTATTCTGGCGTAGTCCTTTATGAAACGACGATAATACCCCGAAGTTCCTAGGAAAGTTCTAAGTTCGGTGATATTCATCGGGACAAGCCAATCTGAAATAGCAGAAGTCTTCGCAGGATCAGTCCCAATCCCTTCTTCAGAAATTATGTGTCCAAGGTATGAAACTGATGTTTTAAAGAGTTTACATTTCGACGGTTTCAATTTCAATCCATAATAATGCAAACGCTGAAAAACAGACTCTAACCGTTGAAGATGTTCTTCGAAGGTCTTGGAAAAAATTAAAATATCGTCAATAAATACAAGACATTCACGAAGATGTAGCTCGCCCATGCACTTTTCCATTAGACGCTGAAAAGTAGCGCCACTGTTACATAGTCCGAATGGCATACGGTTGCATTCGTAAAATCCAAAGTTGCCGACTGAAAATGCAGTTTTGGCCTTGTCCTCCTCTTCGAGTTCAACCTGCCAATATGATGACCTAAGGTCCAATTTCGAAAAGTAACGAGATCCGATTAGTACATCCACAGTATCGTCGAAACGTGGTAACATGTAGCTATCTTTCCTAGTTCTGGCGTTCAGCATCCTAAAGTCTAGGCAAAAGCGTAAAGAGCCATCTTTCTTACGGACAAGAACCACGTTAGAAGAATAGGGACTGTCGGAATCTCGTATAGCACCACATTCAAGCATCTCCTTCAAATGTTGCCGCACCTCTTCATACATTGCAGTCGGTATTTTCCTGTAAGGTTGCTTGAATGGTGTGTTATCAGTTAGTACAATCTTATGTTTTACAAGATTAATATGACCAATATCGGTAACTCCCGTAGTAAATATACTCTTCCAGTTGCCTAATACTTGGCGTAATCGAAGTAGCTGATCTAGAGTAAGATTGGCTTCGTCAATCTTAAGTCCGTAATTGTCATCTGATGGTTGTTTGTCCACCGTCGCTGCCGGTAGTTCAGAAGCTAAGTTGTCCAAAATCTTAACTTCATTGATCTGGCACAACTTAGATCTTGGTTTTATGAATATTGACTTTGCAGTCATGTTACATAAATGAACTGGCACCTTCGCACAATTTCCAGTTTGTGGCAACTTCACAACATGTGGTCTTATTAGATAGCCACTATTGGAGTCTATATTCTCCGTCACAACACTGCCTATTTCGTGACTCACACCCCTTGCTATGCCATTAAGTGTCATGGACTCGTACGGTCCAATCTCGACTACTTGCTTGTTGGTTGCCCGTACCATACAAGGCTGGCATGCAATAGAGTCAAATACTATCTGCCATGATGCAGGTGTCTCGGTTGCAGGTGCTTCTCTTTCAGCAGCTGACTTACACCGTCCTATAACATTTGTGCCAATAATGACAGGACAAACTAAATTAGATGCGGTATCTGGAACAACTAACACTGGTACATTGAGTTCAAAATTAGATAAAAACGGGATTAAAATACAAGTCTCAATGTATCCAAGTATATTTCAAGAAGATCCATCTGCAAGTAAAACATCAATTCCTAGATTATCTAGGCTGAGAAGAGGCGGCCTATCTGGTAAAGAAAGATAAAATGTATTAGATACAGTGGTAATCATGCTGCCACTATCTAAAAGACAAAAAGTACTAATACCATGAAATAAAATACCTGCCTTGTTCTCAGGGCCTACTATCCTCTCTAACAAATCTGGGTTGGGTTGGTCTTTGATATCACCCACTTCCGGCTGACCAGCTACAGAAGCGGAGTTCAGCTTGGGCGATTCTGTTGACCTTGGCCTCGACCAAATGATCCTCTACCACGCCTCTGGGACTTGTCATCATAACCTCCCTGGCCAGGCGGGTAAGTCTGGTTACCGGGACCTTGTCCTTGATTGTTCCTATTATCGCCTCTACCTGGGCCTCCTCTAAAGCCTCTACCATACCCTCTGGGTGCACCTCGGGGTTGAAAATGTTGCTGTGGTTGAATGGTAACCACATCTAACTTCTGGAGCAACATGTCGAACTTGGAATTCAACTCGCACCGAAGGTCCGCTAACTTGGTGTCCATCTTGGATTCCATCTTGGACTCTATGTTGTTCAGTTGTTGCTGCCAGTTCTGTTGATCAGCAAACACTGGGTTGTGTTGCGGCTTCTTGGAAGGCAGGGCTGGATCTGGCTCTTCTAGCTTCAGCTCCTTGTCAACCTCTCGGATTATCTTCAGCAGTGAGTTATATCCTGGATAGTGTCGACCTTGTGTCTAGTCTGCGTCTTCAAGGTGGTTGAGTGTAGTCCGGACCATAGTCGCTCACACATCAACTCATTTTTGGAGTTCCTGGGTAGGTATCCTCCTTCGAAGGCAGTTTCTAGCACAGATTCCAGCCGACATCCAAAAGCTGTAATGCTTTCACCAGGGCGCTGCTTTGAGTTAAAGAACTCTTGCATGGTGGTGCCCTTCTTGCCAACCTCGCTGAAGCTCGCATTCAATTTCTCAACATAGGCGTCCACCTTAACTTCCTCTCCAAGTTGAGAAATGATCTTACGGGCTGTACCACGTAAAGATCTTCTTATCGCCTGTAAAACTTGGCTTTCCCCTATCTCTGGGTCCTTGATCAAACATCTGATCTCATATAACCACTCTGGATAGCTGACCTCATTCTTTGGTTGCGGCTCGTCACCTGAAAACAATGGTATCTTGGGCACAGGGACTGGGTACAATGACGCTGCATGAGAGCTAGCTGTTTTTAGGCTGGAAGAGATAGATGCCTCTCTCATTAGAGATCTGACTGGGGGTATTGGAGGATTCCTGGGTGTCTTAGGTGTCGCACCCATCATCTCCGCCACGCTCTTCCTAGTTGATGTTCTCTGCAGTGGCTTAGGCGTAAAACTATACTTCGCCGCTAAATACTTGAGCATCTCTTCCTCAGATCGCATCTTAATGTCTCCACCCTTAACCGGTGTAATTGGATCGCCCTCTGTTCCCGATGAGGTAGCCATGATCAACAATTCACTATATCTATAACACTATATAGTGTACAAAATACAATACAAAAATGTCCCACTATACCAAGTCAATAGGATCTCTATGCCAAAAGATCACAGTGAACACTATCACCGTAATAACTAAATCACTATAATAATATAAAAAGCATATTCACAAATCACAAGTTTAATATGTATAAGTGACCACTTCACTTTATCACTAATCACTATAAACTCTGAAGTGAATTTCCAACCTGTAACAAAAAAATAAATCCAACTGCACAGCAACCTGAAATAAATCTACAAACTAATTAAATTCAAATTAAATTAATTAATTCTAAGTAATCGCTGCTGAAATCAAAAATGCTTAAATGCAAATTAGTTAAATTAACTACTGCTGAAACCAAGATGCCTAAAGCAAATTAAGTAACTTTAACTAAGTCCGTTTTCAACAATTTCTAAAATGTTGAATTTCTAAGACTATATCCTGAAATGTAAACAATAATATTACACACTGTCAAAGGGATGCAACTCTGATAGCTACAGTAGGAAAAAACAATTCTATTTATAGCTCACTTCAAGTGCAGATCTACTGGGCCATACCTGTAAACACTCCCAGTATAATCAATAAACCCTGAAAATCAATCAATAAATGCCTTAAATCACTAGCCAATCCTGTAATATCAAGAATATGAACTCTGAAATGAGACCTATCCAAACAAAGTATGTTTGTCTGTCCAAAAACTCTCATCAGATCTAGACAAATATAAATCACAATGTTTATCTGTCAATCCTGTAAATATTCAAATGCTATGCAAATAGATACACATATATCGCACTCTCAAATGTCAACTTTAAGCACAAACTAAACTATATAGCACGTAAAACTAATCTAAGCGCTGGCAAGCAGTTAGTAACACATATTTACACAAATAAAGCAACATACAATATCTGCAATACACAAAATACAACACACAATACAACATATAAGCTTGATACAAGATTCACATTCGTTTTTCGGAACCACAATCTCTCTGTGATGATGCTAAAGTGCTTGTGATAGGTTGTGAAAGGTACTTATAATCTAGAAGGGTGCAAAGGTGACTGGGGTTTATTAAACAGGCCTAGATATAGACAGAAGAAGTAAACACCTTAATTCCACTATGAACAATTTTTATATGTTCAAGCGGAATACCTCTAATTGTATCTAACTATATATGTATGATATCGACTATACACCTTTTACATGGTTTATTCACCAATTTAACTAAATAACACCAATTTCTTATGACTAAATGTTATCACAGTACCGTGTAATCACTCACTGACTTAGTGTCAACACCTTACTTTCACTTTACTAGTCTTTACTTAAGTCACACAACACACAACTAACACCTTCATATTTATCCTTGAATTTACCTTTGAGGACTTAAATTGTTTTAGTCTAATCGTACCAAAAACACTAAATATACATATTCACTCCATTTCTGGACTAACACAAAAAAATCACGTGTGTAAACAAACCATCACATTCGCGAAAATATGTGAACAATTTATGTCAACAGGAGAATGTAACGCTCTAACACAACTTTTCACTAGTAATATACTAGATTGCCTACACGATATTATTACGATCGTTCGCCATCAAAATGTTTACTTACATCTATGAATTTTGAACAGAAAATGATCAAAATATCTAAAACGTGTAATCGTCGCAGACGCAGTGGCGAACGTAAACAACAGCACTCTGGTGGACACTGTACGACGCAAAACCTGGTGTCAACACGCCTATAAATTAGATCGCCTGTTAAATCTATAATTGGACGAACACATGCGAATCTATACAACTTGCTTTTACTAGCCAAAAATAAATTACAGTACACGCGATTATGACATAAACAAAAATTTACGTCTGACAGTACTAATACATATACAAATATACACAATAAATAACTTACGATTTTCGTCCTCCAAAATTATCCAATATTATAATAAAATATCTAAACTAACACTAATCGTATCACGCTAACACTTTGTTCACAATCCAAAACACATGTCTCACTTTGTCAACACACAAGTAGTTCGTATCTGGGTTGATTCCTCCGCGCGCGTAAATACTCCGCGAAAATGTCAAATATTCTCCTTGGTGCCTTCACGCGAGTGCGCACAAAAAAATAACACTGTATACGTATGCGTATGGTATGGTACCATACTGGTTGGTGGGCCCTACGTTGAAGTTGCCTGACGTCTCGGCATCGCAGAACGATGTCCCCCGGGTTCCTCTCTGTTATATGGATCCGGAAATGAAAACGATCGCATCCACTACTTCCACGGCCTCACGTTTGGTAACGCTGGAGCGGATCCTGGCTCATGATTTCCTGGTCTCGTCGTGGTCGCCATTTATAACCGGGTCTCGGGTGCAAGATTTAACACATAAAACTTCCCATGTTTAAACTATTTATTCATTCGTCCAGGTTCGCAATATACGAATCAAACCATATTTTGAGCCTGAAACATATAAGAACAACAACGGTAAAATTAAGTGAAAATCTATCAGATAAGCTAAACGGCTCAATTCAGCAAATGCAACATTTCACATACATGTATACTATAAAAACACTTAAAACAGTCTTACCAGAATCGCTTCCATAATATGCGTTTATCAATAAATACGCTCAAAGATAAGAGCTTATGTAATATTGCAAAGCCTATCTAGAAACTATCAGTCTATAGCTAAGTTTGGTCTCGCGACCTTACCCTAAGAAAGCTAGATGTAGAATGCCCTGTAGGTAGAGATAGGAAGGCGGGAGTTAGTAATTTTAGCGCCAATAAGGGGTTATCGGGTGTCAATCCCGTGCATGCAGTGAGAACTTCTCATCCCTCGATAAACACTCTAAACCATTCACTCACACCATATCGACACAATAAACACAGAGACAACACAGTACGCAACATAGTACACCACGAAACAGCTAGTACGAGCACTTGCCAGCTTAGCATATAAATATAGTTAAAACAATTGATCTTATCATCAAAACACTTTATAAACACTCGGTTAATAATAAAAAGCATTTGAAGATTAGATTGATGTTAACAAGAAAAAAGAAAGATTGAACAAATAACCTTAGAGTTTAGTTATATTTATCCACAAAACAGAAATATGATAGGCGTTAATATAAGTTATCATATATATGGATGCTGTTTTACGTTTAAAATAAATGGCATTATGTGTATAATTTGCTTGTCGAAAATATAAATAATAAATTCCTTTAGCTTATCATAGCCTACGTTAAGTTTGTATTCGCATATATTTCAAATATGTGTTATATGGTCATACTACACCAATTCATTTTCCATAGGCCTACCTTATAGCTCTACTGTACTGTGTTCCCTAATATATGAAGCTATATTTTGTATTACTTGTTTTGAAAGACCTATCTTAGTTTTATCATAAAAATGAACATAAGCCATACGTTGAGTATGTTTTGAAATAGCTCTTTGTATTTAGTCTGGTAAAATGCGAACATACGATGCCATTTCTGTAGTTTCCATGAGACCATTTTTTACATTTTCGATTTAGTCATTATGGATGAAAAAGGTTGTTCTAGACGACTAGACGAATCGTGGTGTTTGTGTCGATAAATCATACATAATATTTCATATGCGATTTATATTGCTAGCATGTATGCACATACACTTTATCAAACGTACATTTCGATTGCAACGCAAGAATGTTTTACGGTCTAAAGTCATCATATGAAATAATATTAATGATTTATATTACAAAACTAGCCGAGTCGTCGAGGTTTTCAGACCAGGCTATTTCGTTAACAATAACTGAGACATAGTTTTGTGCATATATGAACACTGAATATGTAATTGAAACGTAGTATAGCAGTTGTATAGACACCCTTTATTCATCCAGATCGCACAGTGTTCTTCAAGAATATTGCAAATTTCTATAATCTAAACTGAGACACATATCTGCCATTATTAGATACCTATGCTTTTCATTATTAGATACCTATGCTTTTGTATTTGCACTATGGAGATTTATAGTGTCTACGCTTAAGAAACAAACAATGTTTCTAATGTATAATATGCAGTAGGAACGCCAGCCCTATGGCGCGGGAATATGTATCAAACAAGATCGATAACAAAATGACATTATCGGGAAACTTGTCACTGGTCAGATTTATACACCTCTTATAAGACCTGTACAACGAACTACGATAACGACTATGACTTCAGTCTAAATTCTAAGCACGAGAAAATGTTGGGGGCTGATCTCAAAGTTATATAACAACCTGGATTTTAGTAGGCTCAGAGGGGTTTGTGTAGAAAAAAGCCGATACAAAATACAGATTATTTATATTTCTGTCGATTTATATTTCGGGCAGTATATATATATATATAGATCTATATACGTCATATGCATCGACCTTTCAGATTATTTTTTTCTTAATACAGCCTTCGCTACAACCACCCAGACTCGGCTGGAGTTTTAAAGGTGCTTGCCTGAATAAATGATCACTAAAAACGTTTTGAAAGGAGGGTACACATCAGATGCAGATCCAGATTTTGGTTTGAGTATTTGTGTATGGGAGGGGCGGAGGCGGGGGCAGCGGAGGGTCCTTCGACATAAAATGTTTATCTACATGAAGTTTCGTGAATTATGTTAAATCCAATGATGACTAACAGTAGAAATGGCGCGCGCCCCAGGTAATCCAGCATGCATAGGTTATACTTGTGGGATTTTACAGAGTAGGGGTGCTGGGTCCGCCTTAACATTGAATCCGCCTTAGTACATAATAAATACACTTTTATCCCCTATGTCTAACCCTAAATTTGCCGCCGTAGCCAGGATAGTGAAGTCTCGCTCCGAATCCCACTGGGAGCTCGAAATGTCAAGTAAGAAATTGTCAATTCTTAAAGGGAGTACATCAGGCTTTTCAAAGGGGTCTAGGGGTCCGACTTAAAATTGACAAATAATGATATTTTCTATTTTAAAGCGCCTAAACATAATGAATGATGCTAAAAATGACCCCTTAGTTACAAGGAAATTAATTCTGTACAGTAATACGTGCTATCCTAGGTGACGCACCAGGGTTAATTTCAGCATTTTATGCCCGATTCCGTCCTAGCTATATGGTGTATTCTAAGTTTATACCTTAGCAATATGGTTCGAACATCATATTTTGATGGATATAAGTGTTTTATCATGAAATGGAACATTTTTATAATTTAAGATATTTCTAGAAAAATCCTGATGTACCCTCTTTAATGTGTTTTTTGTGGTGTGGAAAAATATTGATATTACCTATTTGAGATGATCTCTAAATATAATGAGTGAAACTAAAGCTACCCATTATTTACACGAATATTCATTGAGGGACAGCAATTTGTGCTATCCTAGTTTACGCACCAGGGCCCGGTTTTATGAAACAACTTACGACAATTTTGATCGTAAGTTAATTTCTTAAATTCTTTTCTGTGATTTACAGTTCACAAATGAATGCGATTTCATTTCATTTTCCTATACATTTGATATTTCTGCACATAATGCACACATAATTGTCTACATTGAATACTTACGTGCAAAAATATGAACAGTCCTAAAATTTGAAAACTTATCGTAAGATGTTTAATAAAACGGGGCCCAGGATATTTAAAGAGTCAAACGGCAATTGCGCTCTCTTTTTTTTAAGTCACGGCATTCTGTTAGTTTTTATTAACTTTTTCACATTTGAATAGTGCAAATAAATTGCTTTACATGTTCCTAACTGTTGATTATTTTGCAACAATAAATGTATTTAAACCTATGGTAATACTGAAAACTCAAATTGTACTACCTTTTGTTTTAATATCTGACTTTAAATACAGAACCCTGTGGGGTTTTGAAAAACTGAAAGATCGTGCAGCGCGTGCGCTTATCGTCTTGAATATCGAATTTATCAGTTAACCCTAACATCGAAATGGATGAGGCCACCACTATTGAAGTTTAGTTGTTTCTTTTACAATATATGTTATACAAGAGTGCTTATTTACACAATTGTTTTGCACTTTTTTCGGCGTTTATGCGGTTTTAAACGTCGGTAGTAAATGGCGTTATCCATGAATCGCGTTAACTAGTGCTTTATGGTAAATTTGCCATTGATTACCGGCGTTTAAAACCGCCGGAAAAAAAACACTCCCTTTGTGGATTTGTCCATTCAAAACCGGAAAAAAACAAATAAACAGCGAAAAAAATGCGAATTAATTCTTGTATTTACATTACTTTCCCGTCGCTATAATAGTATCAGCAAAAATTATAATGATAGCAAAAACTAAAAGAGAAACCACTACTGTCAGTGTCTTTTCATGCAGTTGAATATCCATTTTCTGTTAAGACACATCGGATGCAAGCGCAGTATCTGCATACAGTGGGTACAGTCCGTTCACCAATCGCTACATAGAGTTGTCGTTCCTTGCATACACTTACACCTCTGTCAACGTCTCAGCAAATTGCAAGAATCTTGGCAAACGATGAAAAACGATGGAAATGCAAAATTTATTCAAGGCACTAATATTTTTCTGAATGAACTTTATATGAAAATCTAACATGGTTTATTAAAATACTCAATGTTGATTGGTTATTGGGGTGGTCTGACAAAACCTATATAACCCTCTGACGTCATGCATGTCAACCGTTAAGAGGTAATTTTAAACGCCAGAAAACTCGTTAACCGTTGAGATGTCATTTTAAACGTCAGATGCAAACAACAACGGAATGAAATGCGTTATTTTAAGCGACGCTAGGTTCCAACAACACATTTAAAAAGGAGGAAGCTGTATATTTTTCTCGTTTGATGTTGAGAGATAGACATAAAATGTAAGTTGTGAGAATTTGTTTGTATTTTGTGCAATTTCTCGACAAAATGTGTTTCATGATACATAACACTTTTATATAACATTTCCAGCGGGTTTATATTATGCGAGATCAAAACCTGGTGTTTGGGACTTGAAACACATCGTGACAGCGGTCCTCACATAGCTCTTAAACCTACCCCAAATTAAATTGCTATTAAACCTAAAATATATCAAAATGTAGAAAATAAGCCGTGTTTCTATCGATTGTTTACATGCCAATCAGCACCTATAGTTGGTGGTCACGGTGTTGAAGTTCTGTTAGCCATTTTGATATTTTGTGATTGCATGCTACCTTCTTAGAAGCCACTTTCTATGCGCGCGCAGCCGAGCGTAAATAGTCACACCTACTTGAAAAATGAAGTATATTCGAGATTAAGCGCTATATTGTTTCAAAGGAAAGTATCAAGAAAATGCAAAACATATTAAATTAATTAAACCAATTTGCAAAGATGGCATGAAGCGAATATCAACTTTATTAGGTGAGGCTGAGATAATGTGTTTGGTTGTATGGTGTTTTACGTCATTTTCAACACATGTAAAGTTATATATGACGGTCGATTGTGTGTGGTGGAGGCAGACAACCCACTTATCCTGGGTAGAATTGAATTGGATTTTATAGTCGCACCAACAGCTAAGGTCAAATGTCGACTTTCCAGATTCCATTGGTGGAGGAAGATCCCAAGTGCCCCACCGGGCAATTTTTGTGCACGGGCAGGCACCTGGGTCGAACCACCGACGTTCCGCAAGCCAGCTGTATAGCTTCCTCACATAAAGATTCCTAGGCCTATGAGGGATCGAACCCACAGCGGTGAGGGGCAAGTGATTTCAAGTCAGAGACTCTAACCACTCGGCCACGGACGCCCCTATCCTGGGTAGAACCAGTACTGTACACCTCCCGCCATCCGTAATAATCGACACTTTTTCACTTATAAGTCGAGCTGTGAGAGGCGAAGGTTTACAACGCAACGTCGTTAACTATTCGGCCACTGAGAGGCTTAGAAAAGGAAGCATGGCGAATAACTGATCGTTAGTATGATAAACCATCTCATTATATCATGTATGTTAACTAGTTTAATACATTCTAAAGTAATGATGCTTGGCTGTTTAGCTGAATGGTGGTGTGCGTTATTTCGGCACATTTTAAGCTACATATGACTTGTTTTTTTGTAGAAGTGGCAGACCACCCACTTTTCCCTATAAATTCATGTAGTGTGAATAATACATTTCACTGGCCTATATATTGTGATGCGCAAACGCTTTGTCGAGCATTAATGCCTGTTGAGAAAACCCCTCTGTTTTAGTCGGTATTTTTATCGTAATCCTTACCGTAATCGTTACCATAGTTAGTTGTACAGTTCTATTTATAAACTGTGATTACGACAAAACACAATCACAGATCGTTGTTATAATATTCACAAACTACATTTGGTGTACACTTCGTGAAATTCCCGTTAATATTTAAAGGTATTTTTCAAAGGGATGAATAAAAGGTTGTTTTAAGGTTTAAATTGCCGACGATGCGCTTTTAAATCAAAACCGATTTATTTCGTCATTTTAGAAGCGAGAATAAAAACAAATGCATGTACGCTTAGATAAATCTTTCCTCTGTCCATTTGCAAAATTTTAATTAAGACAAGTAATTTTTTCCCTCCAAAATTAACTAACATGACCCACGGACTCAAAGACGGCATAATGCATATACATTTACAGACGCGACCGGGTACAAAGAAATGAAATAATTCCAATATTTCAATACATAATTATATATTTCAAATGTATGTATCCATGCATTCCAGATTAAATTTCTGATCTATAAATGCATTTTGTTTATGCCGGAGTGATCAAAATAGGTTTTAACTAACCACATTGCAACGGTACGTCGGGAAAGGAAATGAGAATGGTGAAAATATATGTTGCAGTGCTAAATTTCTGAATACGGAAAAATAGCGAAAAAATGAAGTTTTAACAGCAAGAATGATTTTTTTTATGAACGTGTTCATTGACATGTCTACTATCAAAAACCAAAATTTAAAGTCATTCAGAAAAAAGTACTTTTTTCCCCCAAAATTAACAAAGTACACCGTATTCGCTAAAATATGAACAATCGCCTTTCGAAGTTAATGTTCACGCGGGATATAAAACCATGAAATTATGAAAAACTTTTTAAGAGATATATTGATTTCAACATTGTTCTGTATTTAATAAATTATTAGAGTAGAATGTTCACTTTTTTTTCCCAAGGACACCATTACGGTAGTATCCCTGCAACCCCGCCCCTCATCCCACCCCAACCACCCTCCATACCGTATTGATTAAGTTGTATATAGCTGCGAATGCGCAGTTTTAATCAAATTCGATTTATTTCATTATTTTAGAAAAAAAAAGCATGTACGCATAAATACATTTTTCCTCTGTAGATATGTAAAATATAAACAATATCAGAGGCAAGTACGTTTTTTCCCCGAAAATTAACGAAGTACACGGGTATCGATTAAATACGCCGAATCGACGTTCCAAATCAATGTTCGCACGGAATAGAATTTTGGAATTATGAATTCATTTATAAAGATAAATCGATTTCAGCGTTGTTCAGTAGTTGTTATATTATTGATGTAGTATGTTCACAGTATTTATGAAAGCAACATTACGGTAGTATGACTGTATCCCTCCAACCCCGTACACACAATACGTTGTGTATTGCTGAGAATGCGCCTTTAATTTAAATCTATTTATTTCGTCATTTTAGAAGCGAGAATAAAAACAAAATCATATAGATACATCTCTCCTCTGTATATATAAACGGAGACAAGTACTAATTAAGTCCAACACAAGACGGCAACATTCATATTCATTTAGAAAGACGATCGGCTACAGAAACAATTAAATAATTTCATTATGTAAAGACATACATGTAGATTTAAAATGTATGTGTCTATGTATTTTACAATAACTTTTTGATCTATACATGCTTTGGGTTAATGTCAGAGTGCCCAATTTATTTTAACAAACAATGTTGCAACGGTATATCGGAAAATGAAATCATGATGGCGGCAATATACGTTGCAGAGTTAATTTTCGAAATCAGAAAAAAGCGATAAACTAATATAAGTTTAACAGGCAGAAAGAAGTATATTCGTTTAACTGTTCGTTTAAAACTGAGGGAGCGACTCCAGTTCTAAAGAAAGCAAGATTGGCATGTGTCCCTTTAACCAAGTAAATAAATGACTGACGAGTAACAGACATGTTACTGTCAGTAACAAACATGATTTTGTGTAAACTCGAAGATTGCATAACATAAACATATGGACATGACATTGTGTCAATGGAGCACTTGCCAGATTTGTGGTGTTGTTAAACACTGTAGGCGCGAATCCAAAACGTGCGGGTCTGTTATATTTATAGGGCATATATAGTTATATATATATATGTATATATTTATATATATTATTCTTTTATTTTTATTTTTATGGTCCCAGAACGCAGGCATAATCATTACTATATTGAAAGTAAATACAGAATATACATGTGCTGTGTGTTACGATCTGTAGTATTTGAAAAAAGACATATTAAACATTTCCCTGAAAATATATAACGATGATAAATACTATATTCATAAAATTATTTTTTCCTGAAAAAAAAAAAAACATGTTTGTTTTCAGCAGTTGAAATCTACTATATTCTGCGAATATTGCTACTTTGAAAATTTGAATACGTCTGTTTTCATCAAATACATGTTTTGTTTGTTTTAATATTATTTGTTTTTAATTTATGATTTTAAAAAAAAATGGATGATCGGAATCCTGTAATTTAACAACAAGTGGTTTGGTTCACAGGCGACAGTATCGATGAACAAAACCACTTGTTTTACTGGATTCTACATTGTGCAAGAAAATATTCATATATTATACCATTAATATTATAACATGTGTGTTGTAACATATGCTTATCCTTGTTTATAAATGTTTGATAGTGGATGTCAGCAGGGAACTTGACCTTTGACCTAAAAATCAAACGGATCATCCTCTTTCCACTGTCCACCAATGAAGTTTCATGAAATTTGCTTTAGGTAAAAGGAAAAACTGTATGGGCAAAACTTTTCATTTTCCGGTCATGGTAACGGACCTTTCAATTACTGACTTCAAAATAAACAGGGATTATCATTTCACCAAAGGCAGTCAAAGTATGACGTTTTAGTGAAAGTAGCTTTAGAGAAAGTAAAAAAGAGTTTTATTGCGGACACGATTTTTCATTTTCAAGTCACTGTGACGTTGACCTTAGATTTACTGACCTCAATATTAATAGGGATCATACTCTTACCAAAGGCAGTCAACCCATGACGTTTGAATATATTTACTTCAGGGAAAATAGAGTTACGGTGCGGACAATGGTTTTCATGATCGGATCAGTGACCTTGACATTTGATCTCGAACTAAATAGGGGTCATTCTCTCACCAAATGCAGTCAACCCATGTAGTTTCATGATACATGTATTTGCTTCAGTAAATAAGGAGTTACATTGTGGCCAAGGTATTAGGGTTATATTGACCTTTGACCTATTAACCTCAAAATGATCAAACGGTGAAATAGTCTTATTACAGGCAGTCAACCCATGGCGTTTCAACAGACTTCCTTCAGGAAAACAGAAGTTACAGTGCGGACAATGCGTTTCATTATCCGGTCAGTGACCTTTACCGTTGACCTACTCAAAATCAAAAGGATCACCCTCTCGCCAGACGCCATCCATCCATTAAGTTTCATGATATTTGCTTTAGGGAAAGTGGACTTACAGTTTACAACATTTACATTATCATGTAACGGTGACAATGACCTTTGACCTAATGACATCAAAATCAAAAGGCATCATTCTCTCACCAAATGCATTCAAACCATGAATTCTGATGAGATTTGCTTCTGGGGAAGTGGACAGTGCAAACAAGGTTTTTAATAATCATTATTTGGTCACGGCGCCCTTGACTTTCAATATTTGATATGCACATACTGATACTTCGTACAAAGTTTCGTCAAAATCCAACAAGTAGCGCAGACAAAATTTGTGACGGACGAACGGAAAGGCCAAATATAATCTGTCTCACCTACCACTTTGTGGTGGAATACATAATTATAAAGACAATATTTTAGTTCATATGTGTACTTTATTAAGCAAATAACTGAGCGAACATAAACTTCAGCATTTACTCTGGCCAGTGGTGTACATGGAGTCTTCTTCCACATGAAAGAAAATAAAAAGTAAAAATAAGTCGAGCAGAGTATTCAATTTGAATCAGGTGTTGCGAGCGGGAGCTAGGACATGTTTAAGGGAATGTCACAGTTTAAATTTAATTATTGTTTAACGCCTCATCAACACGTTGTTTAGGTTATTTCGAGCCGCCTTAAAGAGAGGAGGATAGATACATAGGCATCCAGGAACCCTTCTCTACTATACTACCGTTTAGATACCTATGGTTCTTTAACGTGCTTGGAGGACAGACTCCGATACACAGGACCACCTGGTTTACGTTCCCATCAGACGAACGAGGCTAGCAGAACACATCAAAGTAACCCAGTGGCGCCAGTAAGACTTTAATCCGTGTTCACTGGATTCAAAGCCGATATTCTATAAACGTCCCTTGACCAAAACTGAGTAAATGGCACATCAAATAAAGGGTCAATACATATTATATTGTGTATCATACGAGTATATGATTGACCTGACATGATTACAGAACAATTTTAATGTATTTTTCATCCAACAGTACTACAGCAAGAATCTATTATAAGGAAAGTTAAATCTGACAGAGGGTGCAATGCTCTATAACCTGGTGATGCCGCTAGTTTTAGAAATAAAACACGATTAAATAGGGCAGTTGAGAAGACACTTTTAGAGATGTGCGGTCTGTTCTGATGTTAAAATGTGTAAAACAGATACAAGATTGGAAATTTGCTCTGTGTCTCTTTAATAAATTGGAGACCCATCACATAGACCATAATCATATTGTAATTAGTTGATGTTAAAGGGACACACGGCAATCTTGAAGTATTTATCAAGCATTAACATTAGCATCTCCATTTGTTAACCTGGTAACATTTTAAATTTAAAACCTGCTTGCATTAAAAATTAAATAAAAGTGTTTCATTTTGTCTTCGTTATTTTATCAAATATTTAACTATATTATAGGTGCACTATTATGAACAGTTAGTAATGTGTAAAACAGTTTCTTCTGAACTATTCTAATAAATAATAAATGCACAAATGCAAACTATACAGAAAAATTGACCGAACTCCAGAAGTTTTAAAAAATAAAGACTGCCTAGTATCCCTTTAACACAACTTGTTTTCGCATGTATCCAGTAAGCTGTAGTTTAAACGAGCTCATATGACAATCACGCTGCATTATCACTGAAAGTATTTTTCACTCTAACTTTGAACAGCACCGTGCAAGCATAACACAAGCTCCATTTAAAGAACTACACAAGTGCAAACAATTTTTAAAAAGGGTCCCACCTCCATATGATCAAATGGAATTTAATACGGCTTGACATTCTGAAGTCGTCAGTATCAATTCACTTAGAGCTGCTCAAGGGCACGATTCACATTTGAGGCTTCTCTGAAAAACAACATCAATCCAATGTCAATGATCAAACAGACATAGTTTATCCTTTGTAATACATAATGTAACATATAATTAAAAAAGAAAAGGTAAAAAGAAGAACTAAATTGAATAAAGCATGAATACTAGTTGTGCTTAATTACACGGTTAATGTAATACAAACATCTCTCATCATGCATTATACATGTAAAATATAATGTAGCCTGAATTAGAGATCCAATACAATTTCACAGCATATTTCCAGCCCATTTTTGATACACACTGGATGCAAGTGTAGTAGCTCCACCTCCTTAAAGGCTTTTAAGTGAAGTATACTTTCTCGAAATTTGGCGCGTTTTTTTCGCAACAGAAAGTATCTAGTAAATGTAAATAAATGTAAATTCAAAATCACTTTCTTTACCTCAAAACTCTACTGTACATAAATATGAATCTGACCGATTTCAGTCAAATGTCAATGGCAGTTTACATTGTTTCAATGGTAGTTGTATCGGGTTATGTATTCACGAATGTGCGAGAAAATGGAGATAACATAACGATAAAGAGACAACGCTAACAATTTACATTCATGCATCTGAGGGGTTGGGGTGGAGGGGGTTTCTAGTTCCCTTACCCCTCCTTGTTTGCAGTATTCAAGCTCCATCTACACCCCCCGACTACCGTACTTGGGGGGGGGGTGCGGGGGGTGCGGGTGGGGGACATTGATAGCATGTCTACTAGTAATTGTTTTATTCCACGAAACGTTCTACAGTTTACAGACAGTACATCCAGTGACTGGAAAGATCGGAGTACACGAAAAACATTTATAGTGATTATGAGCTTTCTATTATACAGTATACACCACTTTTTTAGGCACTGTATTTGGATTTGGCCAATGTCTAAATGGGTACGATCTAAAAGTAGTGTGTACTGTTTATTAACAAGCACATTTTAATGACAAAACAAATACCTTGAACATGGACCTCTAGCAGCAGACAGTAATCCTAAATCCAATTAGCACCAACATGTCAATTTCACGTGTCAAGTCATGTCACGGTGACCTGTCCGTCACCAACACTGAACCCTGTTGACACATAATGGGACGTTATTTCGTCCGGTAAGATATTCGGTTTTACATAATCTACGGTATGAAACACTGTACGCGTGTTGTTAAGACTCCATAGATACCCGTAGTGCTCGCCGACGTAGCGCGCCCAATTTCAGGTGTAGCAAAATGGCGTCTGTTTCAATTGAAAATTAGTAAAATAGTCGGTAAAATACAAAGAAATAGTCCAAGTTCGCTGAGTTAAAATGCGAACAGAACTGATATGTTATAGGTCCGTGGCGATCCTACTGATGTAAGACGCAAATTTTAGCACGGTTGCTGTCGTGCTTTATTTGTAAATTCATATTAAATGAAGAGCGTCTTAACGATAACGTGACATATATGATATCTCATCTAATTCCGAATGTAATCATTTTTAGGCGTAGGTTCTACCTGGGTCCGGTTAAACTCCAACAGGCCGGGTATGATACTATAATTATGCCGCTAAATTTAGCAACATGGATTTACCAGGATCTATTTATAGTGCTGTATGTTACCTTGTTCGTTAAAGGCAAAACAGATACGTAAGCCAGACTTGCATAGTTAGACGTTTTGACGGAAACAAACGTAAATATTCAAGAAGCGGAAAAATCTTAAAAAACAAAACTAAACTAGCATATTTATGTTAGTCTGTCTGTCTATCCCGTAGCCGTCACTCCGTTCGCATCAAAGTATAATAGGCCAGGTTATGTAAAGCATCTGTTAGAGTCATACAACCTACCAAATACAGGACGGAACACTAGACCGGGTAATATACGTGGTAGGCTTGTATAGTATCTGCTATAATCCTAACATACTAGGTCATTGTCATACAGTAGCCAGTTAATGTATAGTATCTGCTATAATCCTAACATACTAGGTCATTGTCATACAGTAGCCAGGTAATGTATAGTATCTGCTATAATCCTAACATACTAGGTCATTGTCATACAGTAGTCAGGTAATGTATAGTATCTGCTATAATCCTAACATACTAGGTCATTGTCATACAGTAGTCAGGTAATGTATAGTATCTGCTATAATCCTAACATTATTATTACATACTAGGTCATTGTCATACAGTAGCCAGGTAATGTATAGTATCTGCTATAATCCTAACATACTAGGTCATTGTCATACAGTAGTCAGGTAATGTATAGTATCTGCTATAATCCTAACATACTAGGTCATTGTCATACAGTAGTCAGGTAATGTATAGTATCTGCTATAATCCTAACATACTAGGTCATTGTCATACAGTAGCCAGGTAATGTATAGTATCTGCTATAATCCTAACATACTAGGTCATTGTCATACAGTAGCCAGGTAATGTATAGTATCAGCTATAATCCTAACATACTAGGTCATTGTCATACAGTAGTCAGGTAATGTATAGGATCTGAGCATATAGTCATAACATACACAGGCCATTGTAATATAGTAGATTACAACAATCCCGTTCATTTATAGTATTTGTTATGGTCATAGCATACCCAGGAAGTGTAATATAGTAGATTACAACAATCCCGTTCATTTATAGTATTTGTTATGGTCATAACATACCCAGGAAGTGTACTATTGTAGATTACGACAATCCCGTTCATTTATAGTATTTGTTATGGTCATAACATACCTAGGCCATTGTAATGTAGTAGATTACAACTTACACTGTCATTTATAGTATTTGTTATGGTCATAACATACCCAGGCCTTGTAATATAGTAGCTTACAACAGGCCTGGTCATTTATAGTATTTGTTACTGTCATAACATACCCAGGCCATTGAAATATAGTAGATTACAATCACAGGTTACTGTATCGGTGTTGGGAACTGAAAAAACAAATTAAAAAAAGAAATATATATATATATTTAATTTTTCGTGTTATTTGTTGAAAACATACATATTTTAAGTTTTCCTGAAAAAATATCCCAGAGTAATGTAGTTAGAGACAAGGTGTGAAGCTCTCTCTGGTCAACATTTGATTTGTTTTCATCAATTATTGCACTGGCCAGATTCCGAGAATTACAAATCTGGGCTGGTTGCAATCGCAGATGTATGTCATTTTCGAAACCGAAAACCGAAAACAATTCGATCAAACCGTTTTTCTGTGACAAGTCAAAATGCTTCGAAAAACGCGATTTCCATTTAGGTATACATCACTGTGGAACAAATAAAGCACATATTCATCGTTATTGGTGGCGGTTTCCCGAATGTACCAGTCAATTAAAGACAACATTGCAGACAAACATCAAACATCACCGTCCATTTTGGCTTTAGGTAGACGTCATCACAGGGTATAGTGCCTGTCCGGTCATCGCACAATTAAAGAGGAAAGTATAGTGGCGAACTGTAAATGGGCCCACCACCAAGCATGCAGTGCGTTGCAAAATGATAAGGTCATAACCTCCTTTGATAAACCTTTTAACATGTCTAACAAAGATAGTATGAAAGTGATCATGACTAAGGATCTTACGAAGTTTGTAAGTCACATCAACTTAGAAGTCAGGTTGTGATAGTCCTTGACGCAGAAGAGTTCTTAAATTACTTTTATATTTGGAAAGAAGATCAGGATTACGATAATAACATGTTGCAAAGGTTTTACGAAGTTTATGGTAACGGTAGCCCTGATGGGATAGCTTTTTAGTTACACAAAGATTATTAGGAGTGGGTGGGGGCGAACCTGCCCGGCCAATGTCAACCCTCTAATAACATATTAAATACAACAATTATATATATACTGATGTCCTATGTAAGTTATGAGTATAGAATATACTATATATACATGTCTTTACAAAAACGGTCGTTTAAATGATGACATGGATGACATTAGCTCATTTGAAGGTTGGAACATGTACGTTGGGTGAGTGGGTGAATTGTGGAGGGGTGTTGTGAGGACACAAACGATAGAGATATGGGAGGACAAGTGAGATCGTGAGGGACACATGTCATCATACTGTACCTGCTATTGTCCTCACTTAATCGATTTAAGACTGTATCTCTCCGTTATATCAGTTTCCTCCTATTAAGACTTTAATTTCGTTTTTAATATTCGAATGATGGATGGATGGATGAAGGGATGCATGAGGGCAGACAGACAGACGGACTAACAGTCAGAGAGAGAAAGAGAGGAGATTAGACAGAAAAACAAAGAGAGAGAGAGAGAGAGAGAGAGAGAGAGAGAGAGGGAGAGAGAGAGAGTAGGGGAAAATAGGTAAGGGCGATAAGACAGGCGAAAGAACGACAGACATGTGTTAGGAAATAGTGCCACCCGATTGATTCCGTGCCCGATTTCAAATATGATTTGCCTTTTTAAATATTAAACGTGCCAACATCTTTCGTGATTCTCATTCAAATTCCTCGACAAGCGCTAAAGCCTCGTGTATTTCATTAACATAGCCATCAAAGGAGCGTGTACACATCTTAACGATAGACACACACGCGTCGTCTTTCGCCATGTTGACGTTCTGACGCCTTTCTAAGGTCGTCCATAAATAGATTTCGGAAAATCTCTATAAATAGATTCCGGAAAATCTAAGCGCTCTATATAGTATACCAATCTCCGCGCAGAGTTATCGTTCCTTTCACTCACATATATCTCTGCTAACTACTAAATCACAAGATTTTGGTAAAACCTGTTAAATTGGAATGTGTTTGCCTGAAACTTATTTATTTCTTGTGTAAATATAATTTTCAAAATATCTGCAAATTAGATGTTGCAAGATTTGAAATAATGCACGAAAACAACTTAGTTTTAGTTGGGACTATTTTACTACAAAACTAATACGTACTTAGGTCTCCTCAATCGATACGCATATGTAAACATTTCAAACCGAAGCTCGATAGCAGAACATTATCAAACAAAATTAACTCATAGAAATAAAATTTGAAATTATTTAATTTATTGGTCTATATTTTATCTTTGCAGATCACGCAAAAGGATTTATTATAAACATTGTCATAACTTTTTTGAATAATCACGTGACCTAACCGTTCGCCCTGTTTCCTTTGACGTTGACAGAGTCAAATGAGGAACGAGTGTACTCTGGGTAGATATTGATAGTATACCTTACCCGGCGCGTTGGAGTTTAACCGGTCTCTATCTACCTAGGCCTATTACTATCATCCTCATTTTTAAATGACCACACCCCATTATAGTTGAGCCCCATCTAGCGACAAGTTTGAGATAGCGTTAACAAGTCTAGATCATCTGCGACGCTCGCTTGTTTTCAAGACAAACGTTTGTATTTACAATCAAGAGTTGAAAATGATCAAGATTAGTGCACTAGATGTCTATGCTGGTTTCTCGCAATACATAATCGTCATAAAGCATCATATTGTACAAGACAACCAATCAGCTGCTGGCGTTGACTGACTGACTGTATATATTATAATCACATACATTTGAACGACGTGGTCTAGGGGTTAATGGAGCTGCCCTAAGTGCATGTTTTGATTTCAAGGGTTGCAAGCGAAAACATATTACTTTTCCTTTTTTTTATTTAATAAATTAATAAATCAATAAAAGTAAAGTAGGTCGGTGCGAATTCTTTTTAAATCAGTTATTTTCAATAATCATGGTAATAGGAAGATTGTTTCTTATTGTGTTTCTTCGTATTAAAAAAACTTTCGTATAAATGAACAAATATATCATGAACAAAACTTTCTTTTTGAAATAAACAGTTTTGGGTCGGGGAGGTGTGTGTGTGTGTGTGTGTGTGTGTGTGTGTGTGTGTGTGTGCGTGTGTGTGTGGCTCACCATGTCGAACATTAATCTTGTATATGTTTCCACGTTTCTCAAATTATTAGGATTTTCTTTTCTTTTTTCGAGGGCTGGCGTGGCTCAGTGAATAGCGCTTTGAACTTGTAACTTTAATGACATGTACGATATAAAAGCAAATACTGTAAAGCACAGTTTCTTGGTTGTTTGTTAAGTGTTAAGCAACATCTCTCGATTTGTTTTCATTAAATAAATAACTTCCTTAACTACAGGTTTATAGTCCCTCCGCCAATTAAACCAATAGGATACCCTAATGGCATAGGAGCAATACAGTCTTGACTTTCTATGACAGTAATACCAAACAACTTGAAACAGGTGTATCATAATCACCTTCAAATTATACAAATTGTCATTAACTGGAAAATGTTGTATGCATTTCATATAAATGTTTATATGTATTTACTATTCGCATGTGAACTGTTAGGCGTAATGCCTTATGTTTGAATAAAATGTCTGTCTGTCTGTCTATCTGTCTACTAATACTCATGGAGAAGTTTGCTTCTGTTATTTTGGAAACTCCTATGTCCTTTAGGTTTATATAGGTACCGAAAGCCTGCGTTAAAGTGACACACGGCAGTGTTGAAGTAGCCGTTAGGAATTACAAGTAGCACTTCGTTTTTAATCCAGTATAATTTCGACTTTAATTGAAACATAATGCCGTGTATATGCGCAACCCCATGCGATTTAAATCGAAAGCAGGCGATTTTAATGCGTAACTATTCATTCGGTGATAATTAAAGAGTAAATAGGGAATGTAGAAGTCATGAAATATGTATAACATTTCATTGTATTTTCGCGATTTTACCTGCGAACACGATTTATTATAATAAAACAATTAAGTTATATCCGATACAGATATAGCTGATGTAAATCGGTTAATTTCAATAACTGATATTCAAGAAGGCCGACTAAATATAAATGGTACTTTCTTCGTTGCAATGTAGCGTCTGCGTGGTCGAGTGGTTAACGACGTTGCGTTGTAAACCTTCTCGACTCTCACCGCTGCGGGTTCTAATCCCACTGGGAGCTCGACTTGTAAGTGAGGAAGTGTCGATTCTTACGGATGGCGGGAGTTGTATAATACTGGTTCTACCCAGGAAAAATGGGTTGTCTGCCTCCACCACAAAAACATCGACCGTCGTATATAACCTGACATGTGTTGAAAATGACGTAAAACATCATACAAACAAACAAAATCGTTGAAATGTATGCGAACACGTTAATTATGTACTTTAAAATCTTGTTTAAATTAACTTTAAAAATCCTCTCAACACATATATATACTGAACCAAACAGCTAACGCACCAGTAGACAATACCGTTAACGTATGAACTTATTATATGCCGACTGGTACTGTTGGAGAATTGAATGGATTTTTTTTTAAATTACAGTCGTAACAAGATATGTGTCTCGTTCAAAATGAAATTTGTTTTGATATATTGCGTGTTATTATTGAGATATTAAAGGTAGTGTCTACTGGTGCGTTAGCTGTTTGGTTCAGTATATATCACTGTACGTGTGTACGTTAGTTAGATACTACGGGAGTAGTTCTGAATCTTGGCTTTTCGTACTTATGTGTTTAAAAGTTACTCTTTATAATAGAATTAGCTACACATGCTAATCAATTTGCGCGGTGTAGGTTGATCGAAGAGGATTTACTGTCTAGATCCTTTTCATGTTGAAGGGGCGTGAAAGAAGAAGAATGCGTTGTGTTTGTTGTGTTATATTTTTACTGAAACAAAGTTATGCCATTTATGTGAAGAAGAACATTTCTAACCGTGATCGTCGTTAATTTAAGCTCATCTGCCTCATTCGCAAATGGGGAATACATTAACAATATATTTTTAATTGTTTGGTACTCAGCTTTACTTTAGTTATTCAGTACAAGAAAAATTGATGCACAGCATCAGGTCTCCACATTAGACGGGCACTACCATAATTATTTGCTGCATTCTCCTTTTTTCGCTGTACTGTTTGGTTTATTCTTTAATATGCAACATTTTCTGTGGCGACCTGATGACGTGCATCAATTTTTCTTGTACTGATTACTAAAGTAAACCCTTGATGTAAAGCATGCCATTTAGTGTATTTCTTTGAATTGATCGTGCAATCCACAGCAAGAACACACGAAGACATTATCTTTCTTTTGGATACAGATATATGTGTTTGATGTAGATTTTCGTTTGTTCAGTTCACCAGGGTCATTCAATATATAGATTCTGTTTCACTCGACATCATCTGAAGTGCTTATTAAACGCGATTTCATCGGATGAATTTAGTTGATCTTATCATGAATATTGATTAGATGAAAGGTCACCTAAGCCGTGAAACTTTCACTTGACATCCGCTCTCACTGCTGCGTTTAAAGTTTAAAGATCTGACGTGACCTCTAAAGCAGTGGTGTCAGATTCTATAGCGAAGAGTATCAAAGTGTAATTAGAATAACATTTTAATGAGATTAAACGAAAATAGTTATAGAGTATCTTACATGCGTGAATGTGTATTATTGACTTTAATAAAAGAGTTGGATAAAATGATAGGAATCAAGGCTCTGCCTATCTTATCGAACGAGTTTATTAAATTCAGTAATACACAGTCGCCTGTGTAAGGTTATATTTATCTCATAACACACCTAAGCCGTGAAACTTTCACTTGACATCCGCTCTCACTGCTGCGGGTTCGAATCCCACTGGGAGCACGACTTGTGAGGAAGTGTCGATCCTTACGGATGGCGGGAGGTGTACAGTACTGGATCTACCAAGGAAAAGTGGGTGGTCTGCCTCCACCACCAAAGTTCGACCGTCATATGTAACCTTGCATGTGTTGAAAATGACTGAATTTGTTTACTTTGTACAAACGCAGTGATGCGCTTCCATTTGCATATGTAATACTCTAGTGTGTTATGGGAAATAAGTCATGACTCTAATACACTCCGAGAAGCCATGCTTTGTGATAAATCAATATTCATTTTAATCGAGTAACATTAATAACTACATTTGCAAGACATATTTATGACATTTTAACGTAATACATCAGTTACGTCGTAAAGAGGTATGCAATGTTATTTAAGTGTGATCTTTAGATTGTCTTTGAAAGGTTCCTGTGGTAAGGTTTCATATAGAGTAAAAAGGTAATTTATATTTATTGGTGAGATTCGACATTTATCGCAAAGACTGTAATTGACCAAAATAAATTTATCCCGGAGTTGTCATACGATTAAGTTCAATATTGATATACGTGATCGGTAACAGCAGTAAGACAAGAAGATAACCGTTTGGAGGTGTTTGTAGTTGTGCAGGCACAAGCACTAGAAATAGAGTGGGCTTTATAAGACTTTCTGTGTAATTTAGGCATCTGTACATAGTTGGAATAAATACTGACAAGATGATGCTTTGGAAGCAACAACACCAACAAGAGGGAAAAGTAGCAGGCTAGGTTATATTTAGTCCTGGTTTGTTCCGCAATGTGAAGTTCCTTACGTCACTTTCTACATTTCTTTTTGCAAACTGGGTTATGAACCAGAACTAGGTTGTATTGAGTCAGTTCATGAGAGGTAATATTAGTGATGTTCCGATTAATCGATTAATCGGGAATTTGTCAATAAATGCCTCCGACGTGATCGTCGACGAATTATACCGTTCCAGTGTTATCGTTGGCCAACAGTTGTCGTTCTTTATTTGAATCGCTTAACTTAAAATGAACGTTGATTGCACCAGCCAATCAAATGACGTTTAACAAAATAAAATAGGTAATGTAACCAAAGCTTTACACCTGCCCCATTTCTAGGGAAACATAGGCAATCAGAAGTGTGTATAATTTTGGGTTTAAACTAATAAACCAAAATAACAAAAGAAAATCTGTATATGTAAAACGTATACTGTAAAACGGGCGAGAAAATATACTGTCCCCGAACGCACAAGACGTGCCTCGAAACGTGTTCATTATTTTTCGCTTCATAAATTAAAATATCGATCGTTGTTATTTAGTAAAACCAAGACAATTTAGTATTTTTTATTAAAGTCAGAATATGCTTATTGTTAACGTTAACGGAGATGATAGGGACTTTGTGTCAAGTATTTCTGTATAATATTACCGTAAATTTTGCATTAAATCCTCCGATGTACCCAGCCGTTAATAGGAACAACTGATTAGAAACGTACGCTTCGTTAAAAAGGCTCGCTGATTTTTTAACCCTTGCGTTTACATAAACATTACCTTTGCTATAAATAAACCATTTGGATCTACTCACTTCCTGTGTTGTGTTTAGCGTCGACGCAGTGTATAGGGGATACAGCCTAATTAGTACGCATCTATTTATTCGGCATAGTGTGTACAGTTTAAGTGTATTCAGTTTATTTGTTAGCGTAATTCTCTAATTTGTAACGCTTCCGAGTGCTTCGTCAACTGTTTCAGTTAATGTGTTAATAAGCATATTCTGCCTTAAAAGTTTTAAAATAAAGAAGGCAGTGTTTGTTGGGTTTATTTTTTGCACGAAAACAGAAGGACAGTATAAGGGAATATAAGCTGTGTAAATCAGCGTATATAAAAAAGATATTATGACCAATATTAAAGATAAAATATATGAATAATGATGGTTTAGAAACTGGTTTGAATACATTTTGACTAAAGATGTTGTCTCCTTTCAAGGAAGAACTTATGGTTTGGCGATCATTGCCTCTTTTTAATGTCTGGTGTCTATCAAGTATCTAGCTAGTCTCGTAGAATTTATGAGTGTTGAAATGTGTATGCAATATTAAATATACATTAAATGTTCTTAGGCCCCAGACCGATTTCTTTTTGCCAACTATTGACGTTTCGTACCCTGGACATTTCGTACCCAATTTTGGCATTTCGTACCCATAACTTGGTACGAAACATGCAGGGTACGAAACGCCCATGGTAAGAAATGTCCTGCACCCCTTTTTGTCATTTACTCTTAAGCTATAAAAGGTTATTAGACTTTTATTAATTAATCGCGATTAAAATCGGTAATCGATCGTCTTAGAAGACCGATTAATCGATTGTTTTTTCAAGTCCGATTCCCAACACTAGGTAATATAATTGGCAAACCTCTCACGCAAATAAGCATCGACTTAAGCGTTAGTCTACTTAAAAGCGAATACCATATCGATAGAAGATCCGAAAAGGCATGTAAGTCATATCGTACTCTACTTAAACGAAACAAATATTGGGCTTGATGTTCCAAAAGGGCTAGTATATAACACATCTACTGATTTGTAGGCAGTGCGAACTTTTACAGCAATCACACATCACCAAACAGATTCTATTCCAAATGTCAAATGCATGCTGAGACGAGGCTCCAGTGAAATAAAAAATGAAAAGCAAGAAAGAAAAGTAGCAAACCCGATTTTACACCTCTCACGTGTCCTAGCACCGGCTTAAGCGGTATACAACTTTAAAGCCACAATTGGGCTTGATAATGCCAAAAAAGCCCGTTTGTTGGCCTTTGGTCTATCCCAGTCCTGAAAGTTGTGCATTAAATTATATGCGTGGACATAACATCATCCTCAGTGGATTGAGCTGGATTATACAAATGAGTGCTACCAAATTTCAGAGATAACAATAATTACATTATTAGCTATTTTATCGGCAGGAACTAAAATGAGAAAAATGGTCCCATGGAAACCACATCACCCAAACGCAATGGCACCATAGGCCCGCACTGTAAACCAGTTTTTTACGAAATGACAATCTAGGTCTCGGAGGAGGTAAATATGGTTTAGCTGTATACAAGCGAATACTGGTATCTATCATTTTAATAATTAACTTTTTACTAAGAATACACACCATACATAGAGGTCCAAGAGTATACGAGCATTTAATGAGTCATCAAAATATCAAAATGTTTTTTATTTGCGCTTCACATATTATTTTGTGTGGTGTGATTGGGCCGGGGAAGGCAACCCGCGGGGACGGAGTGGACCAATATTGTATACAGTAATGTGATTTGTCTTAACTAATGTTTTAGTACTGGTGTACTTCATTGATGTACTTCGTAGTATTTTAAGCAACTAAACACAGCTCCGAATGTTGAAAGGAGGTTACAATAAAGTGAAAAAGCATGTTATACCCGTTAGTTACAGTAAGTGTACGTATTGCTTTGGTTAAGTAATTTTGTAAGTTTGCACACTCATTAAGGATGTATTGGGGTATACATGTATGGTTAATGGAAGAACAAATTGAACTATATCGGTATTCATAACACTTCTAATCTACAGTTTCTTCAGTCAATTTGTTTCGTCCGCCCTCCTATTGCAGGGCCTTTTTGCCAGTTATGGGGAATGAAATTTTCAGAGGTAAGTTAAAAAAATGGAGAAAATTGCATGGCTTTAAAATAAATTTGGGTGGGGAAGGGGCCTTATAAGACTGCTGCAAAGAAGGATAAAAAAGACCCTTTCCAGTTCCCACAAACGTTGTCCGTTTGCTCTATTATATTGTTATAGTTTGATGGGATTATAAAACGTTTTCGTCGATGTGTAAATAAATAATGAACGTTTAATTGTCTCAAATCCCTAGTGGAAATATGCTTGTATGATATATCGGAAATATATATTGATGTAATAACATACTTCATAAAGCGCAGGTATTCTCCATATAAAGACATTTCAGTCAGCATTTTATTTCATTTCGACAGATTTGCATTAAAAGCAACTTTGTGCAATGGTTTTCTTTCTTACAAACAATTTTGTACGATATTGAACTGTAAATATAAAAATGAAACATTTAAATGTTCTACCACTGATATTGTTACTAATATATGTGATATATAGTTCTTCTGGGAATCTTGATTCATTCAAAGAGTATCACCATACAAAGTCTCATCATTATTCATCGACTTTGTCGCCATTTCGGAGATTGTACGGATTGTCTCAGAACGCGTGCGTGTACCAATGCAGCATCCGAAAAAAGTGTAAATCACTGAACTACAAAAGGAAGTATCAAGCTTGTGAACTGAATGACGCTACAGGGTCAATAGTGGTGAACAATCAAGAACCTTCGGTGTACATGGAACGAAGTGATATACAGGATAACGTATGTATTTTCAATCTTTACTCCCCCCACAACCAAATTACACACATATATATAATATTATTGCAATAATGAATACATAAATGCTATTGTACCTTAGTAGAAGGCATGCAGTAAAAAGGTTCCAAGTCGGTAACCCTGTCTTCACCACTCTTTCTGTTGTTTTTTTGTCTCTTTCATTGTAGTTTCAAGTCCTTGTTTGCAGTACAGTGCGGACCTACGATGCCATTGCGTTCGGACGCTGTGGTTTCTATAGGACCTTATATATAATTTTAGAAATGATTATGAAAAATATATTAATCATGGATAAGATTATAGTTTGAATATGTTTATATTGACATTAATTTATTCTGGTTAAAGTTTCAATGAACACATTTCTATCATAGTTGTTAAAATCTTTATCATTATGAAAACAACTTTAAGCTTATATGTAAGAAATATTTGTATTAATTATACAGACACAGAATGTCTATATATACCTAAGGATGGTTCATGAAGCCAAAGTAAAAAAACAATTCTGCGACAACGACTATCACAACCTGAGTTTGTGGTGAGGTGAGCTTTGAACTAGATCTTGAACATGATCATGTTCATGCAATATCTATCAAATGTGTCAGCAAACGTATCAAAAGAGGTGATATCCTATACCCTATCATTTTCCCACGCACTGCATTGTTGGTGGTTGACCTATTTACAGTTATCCAATATGACTTTCCTTTTGATTGTGCGGTGACCTCACATATTATTGACCTTATAATGTCGTCTACCTATATCCTAAACCAGACGGGTATTCCGTTTTTTGAAATCAGATAAATGACCTTGAGAAATGGGCCTGACTACAAGTGTTTTCAATTAAATGCAATCTTTCGATGCTCATATTATTGACCATATACGATAACTATATATCACACCCCATATCAGGCTCGAGAGTTGTTTAGTTTATAGCTTTATCATGCGATTACTAAATCCAATTGTATACGACTTGATTAGGTCTTTTTCATATCCAACATGTATATTGAAAACAATAAGGATTATTTATAAAGAAGTTAGGAAAAATTACTGTAAATATTTATTGATTTTGAATACAAGTACTTATTTTGCTGTATGCACTATAGTCCTTATAATTACTATGCACTATAATCCCTGGTAGTGTCTGTTGTTAGTAGTATATTCTACAACTTAGTCTATGAAAGGAAGTTATATATGAAAGTATTTGAAGTAAGTTTGGATCATTGGTACACATTTGTCTGTCTTTGCACATTTACTAGTTCACATGGTATGCATGGCTGCTGTGAGGTTTTGGTGGTGTCTTCAGTGTTACTCAGTTGACGGTGGAACAGTTACCCAGACTGGCTTGTGGTGATTGTAATAGGACTCTTGCACGCCATGCTCACAGTTGTATGTATTTGTGAATATAAGATCTACGGTTGTGCTATTATTCGCGGTGCATTCTTCCACCAGCTGGCGATAGTAAAAGTTACATAAATACGCACACAATTGCTGGTATTTTGCTGATTGGTGTTAAAGTTTCGAGCAACTGCTATATCAGTTATAACTGTGGAAAGTGTTCGCTTGAGAGCCTTCCAACTTGTTTCGGGCATACTATACACACAGAAGATGTTGAAGTCTTCTGGAAAAGTCACTTTCAATAGTGTTAACTCAATTTACGAACATTGTGTGGCAAGCGAGTGTGTGCGTTGTCTTGCGCAAGTTAGTTAGCAGTAACTGTATTAACAAGAAAAGGTACAGCATGCAATTGAAGATAAGATTGAAGCCTATTCCCTGGGCAATATTTGTTTTACGTAATAAAACATAGAACGTTTGGTGTAATATGCATAATGAAACATGAAGAATCTCATCTTTGTCTACATTGATATATATATGAGCAAGTCTATGTCGTCTATGTCGTCATGGTGAGTATACATTGAGAGTTTGATGAATAAATAGTAGTCTTTATCGTTGCTATGCATATCATAATCTATCATGGAATTTACTTATTCGCTAATGTATCTTGTCCATTACCTAGTATGTACCTCTTATATTCTGAAAAACTTTTCTTGTTTATTACATAACTGTTTTGGTTGTGCTTTTTTATCTAATAAATTTCATTTCATGGTAAATATTCTTATAGTTAACATGCGTTATATTTTCTTTAACAACATAATTTTTAATACCCTTACATTTCTTTGTACCAGTCTCTTTATCTAATACTTAGAAGCCCAACAAATTCAACAATGGGTATTCCACAAATTTCATCCTTCATTTTACCAGTAACCTTTTTATTGTTGTTGAATTGAAATTGATTCTTCAGATCATAAATACTATTATCAAAAAGATCTTTATCCTTATAAAAATCTGCATACACATCTTTTGTTTTAATTTCATAACACAAAGAATCAGTATCAGTAAACAGTAACTTAACTTTTTATCATAATTATTTTTAATGTAGTTATAATGGAAATCTTACATCAAATATTTTGACAAGTCTAAAATGCACATACCGACATAACACGGACGATTTAAAATTAGTTTTTACTTTAACTGTGTTTATGGCAAGCCCAGTTTCATTAAACATTTTACAAGAAATAAATGAAGGTCTTGATGCATATTTTAAAAGGACATCCTCATCATCCCTCTTTCTTAAACTTCTCATAGTCTGAATTGTTCATTAGTTTAAAGAAATCCTTTTCAAAAGCATTCTTACCGACTGTTCTTTTCGCAGTTTTAAAGTCTATGTATACTTTTAGCCACTCTGATTCATCAAACTGTAGTATTCTAGGCATTTTTTTACCTTTCGTCCAAACTGTTCGTACAGTTTTCATACCGTTTTAAGTTTCTGTAATGTACAGCATATTCCGTGTTATCCTTTAGCGTTGTAACAAGCTTACTTACTTTACTAGATCCTAAATTAAAAGTTTTCTTATCTTTTATATTTAATCTCTCAGAGGGTGGTCATTGTGTGAGTCATGTAGTTATTCGGGTTACTCAAGATCTGATGCAACAATATAGTTTGATTTTCCTTTGTCAATCTTATTGACCCACTTAAAGTTGCCAGTAGGCAATGGTCGGCACATAGCCCATCTATGTTATTTGCATCGAGGTATATTATGTATTTACTTTCTTTCTCACTGCCATAGTTTTTCATATATTTATTGTTAGCTTTGAATATCTATTTGCAATATAACTTATTCTACCTCTTCTCCTTTTTCTGTGAGCAAATATTGATCAATATCAGTTATTAAATCAGGTTGAATTCCAGTCATCTTAAGACATGCATCCCAAGCTAATCCAGGACTGCTAAAGTAATGACAATGATCTAATTTGCAATACTCAAAACACATGTTTCTAAAGTTTTCAAAAACATCAGCTAGTAACAACACATCTGTTTTAAGATATAGGTCATGCTATTCTCCCATATTTGTAATATTAAATGCTTTCCATATTTGTTTTGCATGCTCATAATCAGCATCTGAAATATATTCACCATTTAACTTAGATTAAAAGCTATCTTTATCAGGTAATTTAGTTTCTTTAAAACTTTAAAACTATCCATGTAATCATATGGATGAATACCTTTTCTTTTTACTAACTCTAACTTTTCACCACGATACTAGCATCCGTGGCCGAATGGTTAACGACGTTGCGTTGTAAAACTTCGCCTCTCACCACTGAGGGTTCGAATCACACCGGGATCTCGACTTGTAAGTGCGGAAGTGTCGATTCTTACGGATGGCAGTGGGTGTACAGTACTGGTTCTACCCAGGAAAAGTGGGTGGTCTGCCTCCACCACAAAATAAATTGACCGTCATATATAACCTTACATGTGTTAAAAATGACGTAAAACACCATACAAACGAACAAATCGCCAGGATACTCTTGTGATGTATATGTAAATGATGGAATATGTATTACTAAATTATCAAGTGATTAAGACATAAATTGAAGTCTATCCAAAAATCAAAAAAACATCAAATATTTTCCTAACATAAAAGCCATATACTTTTCCATGCTTGGTAGAACATTTATTTCCTTTTTAAACTTTCGGTGGTACGTTTTCAATTTCTTTTGTTTTCTTACTTAATTTTTGATTCGATGGTTCCACTAAAGGCTCTGGATATTGTTTAACCACTTATAGGATATGTTGTCTGCTTTTTAATTTAGTCTTTTGGCTGTTACTTGTGATACGCAGGCTTCATAACCGCTGCTCCCAACTAAATTCCATTATGTTTATTCAAGGATTTGTCAATAAGCTTATTGACAAATCCTTGGTTTATTTCGCTCTTCGGGTCATTTAATTTTATAAGATACTGGGACCATACGCCGTACGACATGGGGAAGCAAATAGCTCCCTGTACACCGCCGTATGCATGCCATCTTCGGGATGGTAAATATTGTGTACTATTGATTTTATGAATATTGAGTTCTGCTCAACCCGGGGCTAGAGGGCGTGAGCGGTAGCTAGCATATTTTACTACCGCTCATGAACAGTCTCAATCAAACCGAGACTGCAATATTTCGTATGTGTCGTGCTCGGCCGTTTCCAAAGGTCCATTATCATACTCGTTTTTCCAATGTGTTGCGTTATAAAATGCGAATTGTATCCTCTTAACTTATGAATTACAAAAGGTATTTTTTCTAGTCAATTTAAAATAAAGATTACATTTATCCTGAGCACTTCCTCTAAACGTTCCGGTTATGTGACAATGATCTCTATCCAACCAGTCTCCTTTTACATACTTTTTATTACAAATATGGCGTTTTTGGATGCCTTAAACAATTTTTTTATGAATCTGTCATTGTAAATATTTTTTAAAATGCTCCGACATAGTTTGCTTGCAATATTGCTTCTTCTTCTATCTTTTTTTTCTATAAACTTATTAGCGGCGTTTGGTCCTCTGTATGTCACAACTGGTTTGGAATATGTATCATCATAACAGCAAACAACTTAAAACCCATAACCACAATCAGTATGCTTTTGGTATGCTTCTGTGTATGATTTTTTTAGGATTACCAAGAGCCAAAGAAATGTCCTCAATAATTGCTTCAAAGTCAGCATAAATAACAAAGGAAACCATTAATTAGTATAATTATCATAGTTTTTAAACTTAACCTTCTCGTTTTCTTCTGGTATTGCTTGTTTACCGTTAAGTGAAAGGCAATCAGGCTCGTGTTTTTTTTAAAACGTTTTCTAATGTTAAGCACTGTAAGCATCTCTTGCACCTTATTTTTTACTTCTTATATGATGTTTGATTAAACATTAACCTGTTAAAATACCTGATCCATACATAATGAGTTTTCCTTTCTCGCTAATTAAAAGCATGTCCCAAGTATTTTCTCCTTTATTTTTTGATATATGCAAAGGATATACTTGCTCATATTCATATCATGATTATTATTACAATAAATGCATTCTTTGAAGTTAGGGTCTGCGCACCATTGTCGTAAAACATGAATTTTCATAATGCATGAACGAAAATTACATTAAAATAGTGTATATTGCTTGTCATGCTATTGTGTGTTGTTATATGTATTTACATGAATTACTCTAAGACACTGTCACGTCATTGTATCTATTTTGAGTAGTTGTTAAAGTATCTACCATATGCTCATGAGTCTTATCAGACTTAATGCATGAACTATTATGAACATTGTAAGGTCTACAGCGGGATGCCCTTGACCCGTCCTAGACCTATTGACGAGGATAATAAAGCAAATTCTATTCATATCAAAATATATTAATACCTATATTATTTTGATGTCTATTGTAATTCCTTTGTAATTAACATTATCTAAATGCTTTTTATACTTGAAATCCTTTGAGGATCTTTATAAACTGGACATTTATAACGCAAGTGGCATCATATAAAGCACTCATTATCGTTATCATTTTTATATTTATTAAATCTGTTCTGTGGTGTTGCAATTCTTTTGGTAATTATAAATAGAACTACCTCGTAAATGCTTATAATTTACCCTATTTACTAAATGCACAGCAACTGATTCAATTGTCCAACCACTTCCCATTTGAATCCAATTTCCAATTCTATTTACAATTTCATCAGATGCTTAATCTAGTGCATTTTCATTTTCATTTATATCTATAACTCATAGTACTTTGGAATTAAAATAAGCTGTTTTGTATGAAGATATAATGGCTCTGTCTTTATTTCAGACGATAATTTTAAAAATGTAATTTTCAAATCAACACTCATTTTAAAACCGTTTGTTCGTACGTCTTCAGTTTTAAGAAATGTTGAAACTTTTTTTTATCTAAAGTTGGGCATGTGAGTCTGTTTCATCTACAATATCAACTTGAACAACTTTGCTATATTTTTTTTATGGATTTTTCAGTTTCTCTAACACTTATTATATAATATTACATAATATATTTTTTCTTTAAGCGTATGTTTAATTTATATAATTTACCCAGCATAAATTATAGTTTCAATTCCGCGGTCTAACATAGTGTTATATTGTGAAATAAAAATTTCCTTATCTATGCAGTTACTAGCTGTTACTGTGATTGCTTTCTTACAATAATCATGAAATATTTTTATATCGATCTTTCTAATATTCCATGATAGGTTTAGCTCATATGCTTTAGAGATAATATGTTCAGCTAAACCATTAAAGTTTATATAAATTATCAGCTCTTTATCACATCTACATGTCCATAAATTTTCAAAATGTATTGTTGAAATTTGTTTATTACAATCTTTCTTAAAATTTATATTTTTGGCTTCATTTATAAGATTTCATAAGATTTTTTTTCAACTCTTTATTTATTTAACTTAAAATGTAATGCTATATTATAATATAGTGAAAGGCTGTTAAAACAATTGTTGATATTATTGATCTCTCTGAAGTATGTTTAGACTGTTTCTTTTTTATATAATTAATGAAAAAAGCAGTGTCAATATTGTGTGGAAAGTACGCTTTGTTACAAATGTACTTATGCATGCATAAATTATGATGGTACGTATGTAGTTAATGATAAAGAACGCATCTTTTTTAACTGCGGGACACATGATAGATATAACCTCATTACAAATTATAATTACAATCATAAGAAAAGTCGTTATCACAGAAAATATCATTTGGAAAAAACATTTGATCAATATAATTTATCTCCTGATGAAAGACAACGATTTGAATATAGATATAACAATCGAAAAGGAAAAGTAGCATTTATGGACGACAGTCAACCACAAACACATACAGAAACAAAGAACAACTTTAAAGATGAGTAAAAGGCCAAATAAAATATCACAAACACAAAAGAGTTTACAATAGGGCTACCGCCTTGTAACGGTCATTGGCAAAAAAGGTTTAAACAAAGTTGTTTCCCTCTATTAATAAGTGCAATGCTAAGAGGTGCAGTTGTTGCAATTATTTATCTTGCAAGTCCACCATTAAATCAGCTGTTAATGATAGATTGTGTAATGTATGTCTAGCTTCAAATGTTGATTGACGTACGTCTCACGTCATTTATGTTCTGACTTGAAATGCCCCACGTTGTGGTATACAATATGTTGGACAAACAGGTCGATCCTTAAAAGTTCGATTTCGTGAACACAAATATAAAGCAAGTAATCCTAAAAAGTTAAAAAATTACCAACACTTTCGTCAGTGAGGTCATAATTTTAATAACGTAACCGTTCAACCGGTTGAATATATATTTTTTGATTATGATGCTACAAAAAGCTTTAAAATAAAAGCTAGACATATTGCAGAACTTAAGTGGATGAAAACTTACAGACACCTTATCCACTCGGCCTAATGACAATATTTATCAAGAAGGAAATATTTCTAAAGATCCTAATATTGACATTTTTTCTATATTTTCTATTCGAAAGCGTAAATCTAGGTCTCATTGTCCTAGGCGTAATTTCTGTCGCTGATTTACATACTAATTTTAAACAGTCCATTTCTTCACTAAAGTTGATCGACGAGGAAGCCGACACAATTTTTATTTGTACAGATCCCTTGTATAACACTGATTCTATAGTTCAAAGCTACACACAACAGTATAAAAAGCCTATTAGAGAAATATTATTTCAACTACAACAAAATAGTTTCTGACCTTGATATACATGTAGTACATAATACTCCTAAGGAATGTGAATGCAACACATCACATTTTTGCTATGCCCCAGCAGGTCATGTTATCACTGGTAATTTTGTTATTGTTAATAAACGTATTCGGCATTTGTTTTCGAAAGGTCCTAAATATAGATTACCTTCAACTATTGATTTTAATGCCTGTCGTGCCCAGATCGCCCACTCCATTGAAGATTTTAGTATACAATGGTGTTATAGAGACCATGCGGACCCAAACTCGCTGTCTACTTGGTAAAAGTCAATTCTTAAAATCCTTAAAATTATAGATACACGTATTAACTTAACCCCTCTTTACTTCCTCCGAGACCTAGGTTTTCCTTTCGTAATTTAAAATCGGGAATTCAGGAATTTCATAATAACTTTGTTTTAGTCCCTGCAGATCTAGCAGCTAATAATGTAATTATTGTTTGACGGCTACATTACGTCAATGTTTTATCTCTGAGACTCTGCAGCACCAATTCGATACTCCAGTTAATTCTACTGAGGATGATGTTGTTTCCGCACATATCACTCGGTGCACTACTAAACATCCGTATAAGGCTCGCTTTATTTCGAATTCTAGTGCCTGCACCACAACAAACATCTCCAAACCTTTAACTTATTGTCTTACTGCCGTTAAAGATCGTGTTAGACTATATTGTGATAAAACTTATGAAAACTCTGAGATTAATTTATTTTGGTCTATAAAAAATTCAGGAGACGTTCTTGATAAAATTGTCAATAAAGGTCAAGTTTCATCAATAAGCACTTATGACTTCTCTACACTATATACAACCTTACCACATCACCTTATTAAAGACAAGCTAATTTCTCTTATTCAAAAAACATTCGCTAGAGAATATACTATATTTTTGGCCTGTAATAATATTAAAGTGTTTTTACTAACGGCTGTTTAGACAATGATACTATGTGGACTTGCTATGGAGTTTGTGAAGCACGCATCTTTCTATTAGATAATACTTTCGTCAGGTATGGAAACACCGTTTATAGACAAATTGTTGGTATCCCTATGGGTACGAACTGTGCACTGCTTGTCGCAGATTTGTTTTTATTTTGCTATGAAAGTGATTTCATGTTCAAACGTTCACCAGATACAAAGGCAGATGTTATTAAAGCCTTTAATGACACCTCTCGGTATCTGGATGACATATTGAACATTGACAACCCTTTCTTTTGAACTATGGTTAATAATATTTATCCTAAACAACTTCAGCTTAACAAAGCTAACACATCTGATAATAACGCTTTTTTTCTTGATTTAGATCTCTCGATTGAAAATGGTGAAATATTTAGCAAAATCTATGACAAGAGAGATGATTTTAATTTTGACATTGTTAATTATCCCCACCTGGATGGGGATGTTCCCCGAGCAACTTCTTATCGGGTGTATATTTTTCAAGAGTTTGTACTCGAGTTGAGGACTTTAATATTCGTAATCTTTGTATAAATAAAAAGCTACTCTGTCAGGGCTACCGTTACCATAAACTTCGTAAAACCCCTGATCTTCTTTCTAAATATAAAAGTAATTTAAGAACTCTTCTGCGACAAGGGCTATCACAACCTGACTTCTGTGGTGATGTGATTTATAAACTTCGTAAGATCCTTGGTCATGATCACTTTCATACTATCTTTGTTAAACTTGTTATTTATCAAAAGAGGTTATGACCCTATCATTTTGCAACGTACTGCGTGCTTGGTGTTGGACCATTTTACAGTTCGCCACTATGCTTTCCTCTTTAATTGTACGATGACCGGACAGGCTGTGGACCCTATGATGACACCTACCTAAAGCCCATTGGGACGGGGCGTTTGATGTTTGTTATTGATCTTTCTTGTCGATCCCTTAATGATTTATTCTCTTGTTGCCCTGGCTTCTGCCAAGTCACTGAGAACCTTCATTGTGTTTTTCTAGGCTATTGTTTTTGTATTATATTTACACGAGCATATATATTGCCTATTTATGCTGCCTTGTTGGTTAGAGATTAAATCATGGCGGGGATTTCTTTATTTAAACTGTTCTGTTTTAATGGGATGACAATAGGGCAAGTGTGAGGTTTGGTGCACCCTAGATCCGGTTTAACCCCCCAGTGGCCTACTTTGCCATTGACCGTTCCAAGGCGGTAGTCCTATTGTCAACCCTTTTGTGTTTGTGATGTCGTTTGAATTTATTATTACGTTTGACTTTACAAGGGAACACACCATTGAGGGCACGACAAGAAAAAAGTGCTTTACAAACGATTTGTTTTACAAAATAGTTTGAATACATTTTTCAAAATAATATTTATGATTTTAAAAATAAATAGATCAAAACAAATGCTACTAGAGAGAAGTATGATAGGATTTGGAATCAAAGTCAAAAAAGAGATGTGACTGGATATCATGCCCGTTCAACCTATGCTTCTTTATGTACATTTCCAGAGGTTCTGTAAAGTTATCATGTTTTTGAATCTCTAACATTTTATTAAAGGTCATTCTGATTGCCACATCGTCATTTTCTAGTCCTTTAATTGTTTGGACATATGAAAGAAGATGTTGAAAACTCCTCTGATAATCCTTTATTAATAACAGCATCACAATTACCATTGAATCTTACTTTACCATTTGACTTTTCTTCAAATATCTGAGGAAACCCTCGGTACTCTTGTTCTTCGGAAGCTTCCCTGGCTATATCTTCTGGAAGAGCATTTTGTCTTCTAATTCTTTCCATTTTAACAAAGACATGTATACCATGTATACTATAATGTTAGATACAAATAAGTTAAGATAAGTTAAATATTAAGACAAGTTAAGATATGATATAACTATATTTTAGCTGCTAGCATTAGCTGTGTCACTGCTTATTCTTGTATCCGTACTGTGCGCAATTTATATTTTATTCGTTTTTTTTCTAACCTGCTTTTTCGGATGCTAAATCATTTTTAAGTCTAATATCTGTACCTAATTTAAAAAGATACTCCGTACTATTTTTTTTTTAGATGAAATTTTTTTTGTACATCCTTAGCTAAGTTAACCAAACCGTTTGTCTTAGAGGCTGAACTCTTTTTTTCGATTGCAGCAACATTAGCTCTAGCATTATTTTCTTCTGTTCCTATTTTTCAAAAGTCTGTTTTCAGTCGTGTTATTTCCATGTCTGTTTTTGCAGTTTATAATTGCATGCTAATCTTTCTACGCTCTATGTTTAATCCTGGAAGATAAATTTCGTTAAACTATTTTTCTACGGTTGAAAGACTACCTGGGATTTTTGTTTACTTTGGTGGTTTTGCTTCTTCTGTTTGTTGTACATCTTTAGCTACTTTAACCAAACCATAATATCTAACTTGATTAGCTTTGAAACATTCTGCTTCTGTTTCATGTCTTTTACCATAAGGGATCTTTGCCTTACCACAATAAACTTTAGACATATATAATAATAAGTAGATAATAATAATTAATCTGCTATATATTATATGCAAATTCCAAACCAGGATACAATGGTAGAACAAAAGGTAAAACAAAATAAGTTCAGGCAGATACGACTTTATGCCAAACTTTTGCTTTTGCGTGTTAATTTGTGGTAATTCAGGATCTGTAAAAACAAATACATTAGTTCACATGTTGTTCAAAGCTTTAGTTTACTATGACCAGATTTACTTGTTTGCTAAAAATTTAGAGCAGGCTATAAATAAAGTTTATCAAAACGTTTTGATAAAATAGCAAAAAATATTAAAATTCCCATTGGAGATATATTAGAATGTTCAAATGATGAAGGTATCCCTGTAAATGACTTAGACTCAGATGCTCAAAATATAGTCACTTTTGATGATTATGTTTTTGAACGTTATCAAAATGATCTAATTAATTATTTTATCCCAGGTAGAGATAACAACTGTTGTGTAATTTATTTAACACAGTCTTACATGTATTACAAAACGTCTTATTATTTGCAACTACAATTAAAAATGAAAAAATGACATGCTTTATAGAGAACAAATAAGACGTAATTAAAGATCAGTATAAAAAAGCAACTGACAAATAGTACAACTTTTTGTAGTTAGGTTAACTGAGGAAGTTAACGAAGCGTAACTCCATAGGCGAATTATAAATAACAAGTCTAGAATGTTAGCGAAGCGTAACTTTAAGGTGAAATTTAATCTACAACTATAATATATATAATGGGATTTTTTAAAGTCAGAATATGCTTATTGTTAACCTTAACGGAGATGATAGAGATTTTGTGTCAATTATTTGTGTATAATATAACCGTATAATTTGCAAATAATCCCCGATGTATATAAACACTGATTAGAAACGTACGCTTCGTTAAAAAGGCACGCTGACGTTTTTACTGTTGTGTTTACATAAACATTACCTGTGCTATAAATAAACCATTTGGACCTGCACAGGTCCTGTTGTGTTCTTAGCGTCAGCGCAGCGTGTAGGGACAGTTTAATTTTATTCAGTTTATTTGTTAGCGTAACATTACAAGTTGTAACGCTTCCGAGTGCTTCGTCAACTGTTTCAGTGTATGTGTTAATACGCATATTCTGCCTTTAATGATCTTGGTGAGGAAGTTAGTACTGGCATTGTTAATATTACAAATGTTGGTATTGTGCTCTCTGAGTATGTAGAACAGAAACACCTGGTTAATTTTCTTCGCAAGGGTAAAAATCAGTAAACTATTTAAAAAAAATGATATTATCATGGATAATAATAGAATTATATATGTCGGTAATCCAGCTGATGCAGATGATGTAGCAACAAAACAATTTACTTTAAGAAAAATAAGAAAGTTTATAGACGATTTTAATATAGACAAAATTTCAGCGATGATTAAACATTTAACAACAGGTGTTGATGACAAAATAAGCCAAGTACAAAAATAGTTACAAACAAACCGTGAGAATGAAATTCAAAATGATTTAAAAGATGAAAAACCCACCTTCTATGTGATGCTTTAAACGTGTTAGAAAAGAAAGAGGATGGACTGGAAAATGATGAAAACTATTAAACAAATTAAATGAACAAAGTGATGTTGAACGTATAAATAAACGGATCGCAACATCCAATCAAGAAACGGTTGATAATATAAAGAATTAGACTGCTATTATTGAAGTTTCAAGACAGATCAAAGCTATTCAGGATGAAAGAAGCAGAGTTTTTGATCATGAAATAGCTCTTCTTCAAGACTATATTCAAATGTCAGATAGTCGCCACAAAGCACCTCTTGAGATAATTGATGAGTTGAAAGTAAAAGTAGAAAATGCAAGTCTGATTCTAATTCTTGAAGCCACAATAGATGGAATAAGTGTTATTGGAGATTCCGATAGTTATGTATCGTACCCAACACAAACAATATTTCAAAGAAAAATTCAATTTTTTTCTTGAAGCATTTACATTTGTATATAGCTTATGTAAACATTGGAGAATATGCTACAGGACATAATGGTGGTGTGATTACTGTAAAACCCGGACTCTATATACTCGATGCAGACTTTACATGTACAAATACAGAACCTGGTATAGAAATGTATAGTTGGTTTAATGTAAGTACTGATGAGTCATATGTTTGGCCAAAAATAGAAACTAGTTGTCGAATACTAAAAGGAACATTTAAAGCATATCTTTCGAAATCTGAAATTTGGATTATTTGGCCAAAAATAATACCTAACACTACTCAAGTTTAGAATTTAAAAAAATCAAGTTTAAAATTGTATTGCAAAGGTAGTTAATTTTATATACTAATATATATACGAACAAAAAATGTATCACCAGAAAAAGCTTCAATAATTAATAGCTCTAATACACAGGATTTCGTATCTGTATTTGATTGACCATTGATATAGGACAATAACAAACAGTATCGGACTTGATAATATAATTCTATGACTTACTTATGGTATAGTATTAGTGAGGATTTTACTAACAAAACGATAAGGTATTTTAATTGAAAAAATTGAGAAGATACTATTTTCCAAAATGGAAATTATAGTTATGTTTGTATCATAATTATATAAAATAAACATTGGCTGTAAACGGTGATTTAGCTGCTGACTCACCTGTTCCAATAAGAATTGTGTTTGATTTATCAAGTTTCAAATGCTTAGTTACCATTCATAATAATTGCGTACTTGATTTAAGGGTGTCAAACGTTCACACCTTAATTGGCTTTGACACAAATGCAGTTATTAGAGAAACTAAATTTGTAACAGTAACATAAAAAAACATAAAAAATTAAATTGCTACTTTATATATTCATTGCGATTAGATAAGTAATGCTATTGTAGATGGATCATATGGTGATGTTATTGAAATACGTACAGCTGACCTTACAAGGTCCTTTACATGACCTTTTAACGATTAACCGATTGGGTACTGTGAAGTGAATAAAACAATCATTAACAGTATTGCTATTTATATAACCGATTTCTCTGGTAAAATTATTAATCTTAATGGAGTTCATACATCATTTCGATTTATTTTAAAATAATTAACATGCATTTATCTGAAAATGATTATACATGACGCGTTAAAAAAAAGCCCATGACACTAGTACGAGAACCTATACTTTAGTAGATAGATTAACTGGAGATGGCATATTTGATATATTTTCAAAGGTTGATTCAATGATATTTAGTGAGTCGGTGAAAACAGCAGGTAAAAAAGCATTAGAAACTGCTGGAAAACAAATCATAGAGAGTGATTCTAAAAAAACTAGGATCTAAAGTGGGGAAAATGGCTGCTGATAAATTCTAAAAGGTGAAATAATTTTACAAAATCTAAAAAAAAAGAAAAAAAGATGCAGCAGAAGTTGTAGCTTAATAAGATGCAAATGCAAAACAATAATCGATTACTATCCTGAAGGGAATCAAAACTAAAAATATTGATATAAGAATTAAACGTTTAATTAATAAAACATAATCTAATTAACAGTATATAAATATAACATTATGATGTTTTGAATTAAAAAATATGATACTAAATAGGAACATGTACCGATTCAATTAGATACCCATATAACAAGACCCGGAAATTCTACTAGACAAATGAAATTCCTGGTTCTTAATATTACGCTCCAAGTAATCCACTTGATAGTGGAGAACCACTAAAGGAATTAGATGATAAACATGCTGACTTGTTTCAAAACTAATAAGTCTAAATCAGTTGGAGAACAAAATGCTAAAAACTAAATTGTTAAGCCAGTTATTAGTACTAAACTTTGTATTGGAGCATCAAAACACAAGCAAAAGCGTTCAGATGGAGTGACAAAATAGTCGATGAACTTTATAAACCTACGAAGAAAGTTCACTCAACACCGCGTGATTGTTAATGAAATTGATAACATATCGTCGGCTGATTTAGTTGATATGCAGTCGTTTTCAACGTATATTAAAGGTATTAACTACTTGCTTATTGTTATTGATTATTTTATTAAATTAATTTGGCAATTCCAGTTCAAATAAAACTGGTATAGAAATTACCAAAGCTTTCCAACAGATTATGAGCACGGGAAGATAACGTACATTTATGTGGGTTGGTGTAGAATGTTACAATAAAACGTTCAAATAATTTCTTGATGATAATATTTTTGAAATGTATCATGCGTTTGATTATGAAAAAACCTAGTAATTGAACGGTTTAATCGATCACTAAAAGAAAAATGTGGAAATATTTTACAGGAAATAATACAAATAAATACGTAGACGTGTTACAGGCAATGGTTGATAAGTATAACATGCAACACATCGTAGTAGTAAAATGACACCGATTGAAGCAAATATAGAAAATATTAAAGTGTGGTGTGTTCAACCTTTATGGAAAGATGAAATATAATAAATATGTACCTAAGTGTAAGATAGGAGACAAGGTTAGAATCAGTAAATATATAAAAGAACTTTTGAAAAAGGGTATAAACCAAACTGGAAGGAAGAAATATATGTTATTGGTGAAATTCAACATACAAATTCTATAACTTACCTGATTGGTGAATAGTATAGAAACTAGTGGTATCTATGAAGTTTTTCCAGAGCGCGGTTTATCAAGCAATTTAAAGTTTGTAGAAAGCTTTCAACGGCGAGCATAGCATTGTTATTTAAACTGATTGAAAAACATGAGATATAGGGTCCTATAGAAACCACAGCGTCCGAACGCAATGGCATCATAGGCCCGCACTGTACTGCAAACAAGGACGTGAAAATACAATGAAAGAGACAAAAAACAACAGAAAGGGTGGTGAAGACAGGGTTACCGACTTGGAACGTTCAGTAGGCAATAAGGCCTACTGGTTAGTTTGAATCGATTTTATATGCGCACAATCCTCGCTATTATCCTGTCTTTAACGCCCAAATAGACAAGACAGTGTAAACAAAACAACAAATATACTCGTGTAAATATAATACCAAAAAAACGATAACCTAGAAAGCCACAACGAAGGTACTCAATGACTTGGCAGAAGCCAGAGCAGTAAGAGAATAAACCATTAAGGGCACGCCAAGAAAGATCATAGACAAACATCAAACGCCACCGTCCCAATGGGCTTTAGGTAGGCGTCATCATAGGGTCCACAGCCTGTCCGGAAAGAGACAAAAACAACAGAAAGGGTGGTGAATTTACGTTTACCGACTTGGAACGGTCAGTAGGCAATAAGGCCTACTGGTTAGCTTGAATCGATTTTATATGCGCATATTCCTCACTATTATCCTGTCCGCATTGCCCAAATAGACAAGACAATAGAAAGTTGGTTTTTGAAAGTTCTTTTAATGATGGTGTGCTTCGGTTGAAAGCCATGGTTAACACATTTTAAATGCTTGCGCTTTTGGGCCCGCGAGGTGAAACTGCGCTTATAATCCCAGTTTCTATACTACTAAGAACGTTAGAGGAAATGTTGAATTTTAGTGGACTTAAATAAGGAATTTGCTATGACTGTCCCGATCATGTTTTAGCTACTATCTTACGTTATAGTATAACTGAATAGCCCAGTATTGATATTTGTCCAGAATATCCAGGCCATACACTGTAAGAAGAAATATTTATGTTCACTTGATACTTTAACCCATATAATGACCTTCAGTGTGACCTTGGCCTTTATAATTTAGTAAGGTCATGTCGATGCTGTCATGATGAGTATACGAGAGGTGTTCAACTCATAACGTAACACTTTCATTTTGTACCTGATTCAAAATTCTTGTCATTCTCGCCGAATATGTTCATTTTAATGTCAAGTCTAATGTTTCTTTCGATATAAAACATTATAACATGAACTATTATGTGATTTCTAATTGTGCTAGATCCGTATTTTTGTAATATGGTAAAGAATGACATTTTGAAGCAAAAATCTTCAATTATAAAACGTAGCGACAAAACAAACTTAAAAACAAATGCTTGTAATTTGTCGTTTAAGGTAATAGTAGTCTGATATGTTCATGTGTGAACATATAAAAAAATGGAATATGCATTTTTTTTTTGCTATTTGTCGGTTTTCACGATTTCAGCGAAAATTAATTTGAATTAAAACTTTGGAAATTATTAATTTTATAAAAACACAGTTTTAACAATTACGATTTGCATTTAGTGAAATTATTTTGTTTAACGTAAAACTCTACGAAACTAGAAACATATAAGTTTAAAATTGGAAACTAGTGGGTACCTAATTCAAACTGTAATTTAAAGCGAACCGCGTGAAGATTATTTTTAAATGCATATGTTCTAAATAACAGTTTCACAACATTAAATCACTTATGTTTTATGATAACCTCTGAAAAATAACTTCTTAAACTTTAAAAGTGTTACGTTATAAGTCGAACACCTCTCGTATATTGAAAGATTGATGACGAAACATGAAGAAATGATAAATATAGTTATAAAACGTAGCATTCAAGGATGACAGTCAATCACAAACACACACAGAAACAAAGAACACATTTGACAAATAATCTGAAAACTGAAATTAAAGATAAATAAAAGGCCAAATAAGACATCACAAATACAAAATAGTTGACAATAAGGCTACCGCCTTGTAACGGTCAGTGGCAAAAAAGACCGCTGGGGTTTAAACCAGGTGCTAGGGTGCACAAAACCTCACACTTACCCGACTGTCATCCCAATAAAACGGAACAGTGTAAATACAAGTCATAGCCAACGTTAAGTTTTTCGTGACGGACTGGCGGACGGATGGACTGTCGGACGGACTGACGGACGACAAAGTGATCGCTATATATCGCTGTTTTATTCGGAAAGGCGACACAAAAAGGAAGGTAACGTTTAATGTCTTTTGCCTTTAATATTGTCTTGTCGTGCCCCTAACGGGTTATTCTGGTGTTGCTTCGGTTGATTATTTATCCATGTAATTGTTTGTGTTGAATGCCTGTTTAATGTTGACTGCGTTCTGTGAAGAATTCTACATGTCCTAATCGATAGTTGCATCTACCTGCATTTCCAAATGAGTCCTCATGCATGGCAAGTTATAACGATTTATAAATATATTATATATATATTTCTCGAGTGTGTATCGCTTGGGTTTCTTAAATTATCACTATCTTGAGTGCAAATGGCTTTGCAAGGTGACATCAACTCCGGATTATAATTAGTAATGCACAATGTTTTCAGACTGAGATTCCAAGTTAACAGATCAGCATCTCTACTTCATTACACGCATCAATACTATATGTTCAACCGTACTTATTTCATAGAGATGAAACAGAATAAAACAAAAGTGTCATGTTGATTGAACGATAAACTGATGTCACTGCTCCGCTGAGCTTACATGTTGACACGGTGTGTCGAACGTCATGTGATTAGCGCAAACTTCATACAATGCCAAACAATAATTTCTTAAAACAAGCGCACATCAAAACGCTGTTTAATATTGTCTAACACATAAACATTATTTCTATAATTTCATGACGTACATGTACATTATTTATACTTTGTCAGTATAAATAAGCATACAAAATACTGCTTTGGGAGTATCCGTGACAATTGATACTCTTTATCGTCCAAATAGTGTATGGCCGCCGTTAAAACGATCCCATTGACGATATACAAATTGACACATACATATCCTGGCAAGTAAGCTTATTGGCGTAAACCTAATAGTTCGTCAACTCTATGACGGCCTAAATATTGTTGATTCATTATTGCCCAGGTAATTCCTTACACTTGTTGTTTTCACAGAGTTGCGGGTGTGACGATAACGAAGTATGTATGGACGCAAAAGCAATGCAATGTTCCATAGAAGGTATGTGAACTTGACTAAATATATTATTATGCAAACAGTTTCAAAAAATGTGTATTTTGTTTTTCATGTATAACATGTATAAGAGGTGATAGTAAAACGATATCGGAAGAATGATTAGTGAATTGTTTTATATCGAATCATCATTTTTAGGAATCTGTTATTGTAAGAATATATTTAATTATTTTTTTTGTATTTCACGTTCAGTGGTTGAGTCACTCATGCGACTCATACATGTAGCTACGTTGTCGTGTCACGTGGGTTTTTACTTTTCAAATGTTGCTCATTTATCGTACCAGAAGTACGTGTAATCGTAACTATCTGCACGTAGTGCAATATCTATTTCAAATTCTTCTATTTTGAAAACGTTGTTATATTCAGAATGTGAGCCCCCTTACGCAGATAGACAATGGGACGATTTCTGGCAACATGAATAAGATTGGGTCAAAGTTGAAGGTCACGTGTAATGACGGATATGAGGAAAAGATGGGCGAATGTACACAACCTGTTTAACGAATGGAAACTGGGAGTTCGTACCGGAATGTGTCAGTAAGTAAAAGCAGAGTAGATATATATTAATATTTATTTAGCAAGTCAATCAGAAGGCAAAAGTTGCAATATATTGAATGAAGCCTGTGGCGGATGCACAGTCGTTTTACAAAATTAATATGTTTTTTTTAGTTAATTACTGTCCGTACAATATGTATTTATTAAGTCTTATTAACACAGTTTTCACAACGGTATGTAAGTATTACTCGTGTTGAGCAGTAAAAGCGAAACCTAAGAACTTTCAATAAAATAAATTTGTCTCATCTTTATTTCAAACATTTAAAAGGCAAATAGGGTATTTAACAACAAATTTAAAATACAAATGATCTTCAAAAATGACAAAAAAGGTCCTATGGAAATCAAACCACTCAAACGCAATGGCAAATTAACTATATAATGAAAAGGACAATACACAAGACGACAAATGGTGAATGTAGTGTTACCGCCTTGAAACTATCAGTAGGCAATATGGCCCTCTGATTATCTTAAATTGATTTCAAGTGTACAAATCGAAAGATAAAAATATCGGACAGGGAAAGCAGCATTCAACGACGACAGTCAACCACAAAAAACAAACACGCAAACAGACAAACGAGAATGCAAAAGTAATAAAAAAATGCAAACGACATCACAAACACAAAAGGGTTGACAATAGGGCTACCGCCTTGGAACGGTCAGTGGCAACAAAGGCCACTGGGGGTTTAAACCGGTTCTATGGTGCACCAAACATAACACTTACGCTGCTTCATCCCATTTAAATAGGACAGTGAAAATAAAGAAATCCCCGCTATGATCTAATCTCTAACCAACAATGCAGCATCAATAGGCAATATAAGTAAAACACAAATATGCTCGTGTAAATATAATACAAAAAAAAAATAATCAAATACCACTTTCGCAATGGGCTTTAGGTAGGCGTCAGCATAGGGTCCACAGCCTGTCCGGTCATCGTACAATTAAAGAGGAAAGCATAGTGGCGAACTGTAAAAGTGTCCACCACCAAACATGCAGTACGTTGCAAAATGATAGGGTCATAACCTCTTTTGATAAACTTTTTAACAAGTTGAACAAAGATAGTATGAAAGTGATCATGACCAAGAATCTTACGAAGTTTATAAATCACAGGGATACAATAATTTGTCTATAAACGGTGGTTCCATACCTGACGAAAATATTATCTAATAGGAAAATGAGTGCTTCTCAAAAATGAGTTATAGTGTCCTATAGAAATCACAGCGTTCGAACGCAATGGCATCGTAGGTCCGTACTGTACTGCAAACAAGGACTTGAAAATACAATGAAAGAGACAAAAACAACAGAAAGGGTTGTGAAGACATGGTTACCGACTTGGAACGGTCAGTAGGCAATAAGGCCTACTGGTTAGCTTGAATCGATTTTATATGCGCACAATCCTGGCTATTATCCTGTCTTCAGCGCCCAAATAGACAAGACAGTGTAAACAAAACTACATCCATCAAAAAGAATTCTCCAACAATAAAGTCCACATCCAGAGAAACTAACTAAAGAAACACATACAAAATAATAAACATCTCAGGATGTATCCAGAATCATCAAACTTCATAGCAAGTCCACATAGTATAATTGTCTAAACTGCCGTTAGTAAAAGACGGTTTAATATTATTACAGGCCAAAAATGTAGTATTTTCTCTAGCGAATGTTTTTTGAATAAGAGAAATTAGCTTGTCTTTGATAAGATGATGTGGTAAAGTTGTATATAGTGTAGAGAAATCATAAGTGATTATAAGTGAAACATGACGTTTATTGAAAATCTTATCAAGAACGTATCCTGAATATTTTATAGACCAAAACAAATTAATTCCAGAGTTTTCATAAGTTTTATCATAACCTCATATTCCGTCTTCAGCGCTTAAATTGGCAAGACAATGTAAATAAAAGTACATCCCATAAAAATGAACAATAAAGTCCATATACAGAGAAATTAGGAAATGTAATCAGGAATTCCATAACAAATTTTGTTTGCAGTTCCTTCTGACAAAGCAGCTAATTATGTTACCATTGTTTGACGTCTTCCGTACGTCTATGTTTTATTTCTGGAACTCGGGATCACTAATTCGAATGTTTCAGTTCAATATAATAAGGATGACGTTGTTTCCACGTATATAACTCCGTGCACTGCTTTCAAGGCTTGCGTAGAATAAAAAAAAGAAAGAAACTTACAACTATGTCCTGGTTTTCTAAATTTTACAAACAACCATATAAACCCCTGTCTAAGATCACGTCTTTCAAATGAAATTTTAAATATATTTCTATCTATCTAAATATATTAACGGATGCATACTCCCACGGCACCCTCCCCACGGCACCCACCCCACCCACACACCTCCTCCCCGCAAACAAAAAACATGGTTTTAAGCACACTTCCCTGAGTACGAAATATTACTTTAAACAGTTTCAAATTTTACCACGCAATACTCTCTTATCGATGCTATGGAAACCTTAAAGGGAAGTAATTTGATGGTTTTTGATGATGAAAATCTGCTACTTACACAATCGGTGTTGTGTTTTCCTGTGGTTTGTTTCAAAAGCAACGCATATAGAATATTGTCTTGGGAAAAGTGTTTTTACCAAAAGTGCGTGTTTTAAGAAAAAGGGGGATAACTCCCCTGTGTACTGAATCTTTCAGAAACTTTTTTTTTTGGACTATTTTTGGTGGTCTATCTAAGTATTCAGGTATTTCCTGATTTGCTGTATATATACTAAGGAAAAGAAAAAAAGAGTACTTTTTATTTTTGTTTGGTATATTTGTACCAATAACGATTTAACTCATGTAGCGGCGGATTTGTGACCGGAGGCCCCGGGTTCAATCCTCGTGGTGCCACTGAGTTCCATTGGTGTGTTCTTGGGCAAGACACTTTTCCTTAGCCTCGTCCCGTCGGATGGGGACGTAAACCGGGCGGTCCCGTGTATCGGTCTATCAACCGAGCACGTTAAAGAACCATAGGAATCTATTCGATAATAAGAGTAGGGCAGGTTCCCGGATTCCTATGTTTCCTTCCCCTCTCTCTAGGGCGGCTCTAAATAACCTGTACTGTGTTGATGAGCCGTTAAACAACATTCAATTAACTCATGTAAACGATGGATTATTATGAAATACCTCTTAAAAGCTTTGAAGCTGTGGCAACGGTTTCGTACGACGTTGGTAATAACCCCCAGCGGCCTTTTTTGGCACTGACTGTTCCAAGGCGGTAGCCCTATTGTCAACCCTTTTGTGTTTGTGTCGTCATATGCCTATATACCTTATTAACATTGCCATTCATGTTTGCCATTCATGTTTGTAGTTTGGGGTTTACCGTGTTCTGTGAAAGCTGCATTTCCTGTTCGACTTTTATACCTTTTTTTTACTGTGTTAAACAAATCTCCTTAACAGTAATACAGTAGTGTAACACAGCTGTCACCAACACAAACGTATTAACCACAAACACATCAACAAGGTTGTACACTGAAATTGACGCAAGGTTGAGAAGTTTGTAAAGTCTGCAACAGCATGGCTTTAGGTGAATTCTGTTATTTAGAGATTGCTTACCTATTTGGAAAATTGTTAGATATGAACATTAACTCTCGAAAACTAATATTAGACAACTATTATCATCAATTTAATGAAATGATTTTCAATTAAAAGCTCAAACGTAAAGAAAAACAATTCCTCTATTATCACCTAAAACATAAAATAATACCGTCTTGTGCTTAGTTGCTTTAGACTATCACTATGACTGTATCTGTTCATACAACTATATTTAGTCACCTTTAAAGAAACAGATAATGTAAATAGTTGTTCTTTGTTTTGC
>JAWPHD010014612.1:0-60207 GCA_037043455.1 Cyrtodaria siliqua
GTTCAAGGATCTGTGCACAAGTTCAGGGATATGTCTGCCTCACAAGTGCAGGGCTATGTCTGTCTCACAAGTTCAGGGATCTGTCTCACAAGTTCAGGGATATGACTCACAATTTCAGGGATCTGTCTCACAAGTTTGGGTATCTGTCCTCACAAGTTAGGGATCTGACTCACAAGTTCAGGGATCTGTCTCTCAAGTTTTAGGGAGCTGTCTCACAAGTTCAGGGATTCAGAGATTCAGAAATCAAACTCACAGGTTCGGCATTTGGTCACCCACCAATTTATTAAACAAGAATGCGGGTATACTTATATAGGAATATAGGAATGTTCAAACTAGCATCAAAATCACCTGCTCTGTTTGGAAATTATTGAGCCAAACTCATATAACCCACTAATTGAGTAATCCACCTGATATATTTATGGTTTGTTCTCAAAGATTCAATGATCCAATTAATAAAGTTAATCTATCTGATAGGTTCAAATATCTCTGAGATCATTTAAAAGGTTTGAATATCTCTAGCATCAATTTAAAAGGTTCGATTATCTCTAGCATCAATAAGGTTCGAATATCTCTAGCATCAATTTAAAAGGTTCGAATATCTCTAGCCTCAATTTAAAAGGTTCCGAAATTATCTCTAGCATCAATTTAATAAAAGGTAGGCTTCAATTTAAAAGGTTCGAATATCTCTAGCATCAATTTAAAAGGTTCGAATAGCTCTAGCATCAATTTAAAAGGTTTGAATATCTCCAGAATCAATTTAAAAGGTTCGAATATCTCTACGAGGGTCATTCAATAAGTTCTGTCACTAACGCGTTTTAACAATTATGTGCTCGTTGTGAGTGTTGACGTTTGGTACAAAATGAAAGAGAGTTTTCAATACCATTCCATTGATGGTAAAATGAATGCTGTATCCTTTGTGTGACGGAAGTTATGGAACATTTAATACCACATCACTTACACATACCGGGGCATTTTCGTCCTGATTTTTTTTTCAGGTATGTGTAATTGTTACTTTTTTTAAATGCCTGTTTCTCTTTAAGTACTTGTCGAAGACCTTTGAAATTTCTCATACATTACCAGTTATATCTGTGCATTAGAAGATTCAGAATTTAAGCATGGTAGATGAAAAGGTATTGTCTTAGAAATTAACATTTTAAGCTAACGTGTAAAATTAATTTAATAATAAATGGACATTAAATGGAAGGGGGCAGTCTTCAGAAATAGCGTTTTTGGATGATCAATATTTTCACTAAACATTGTACAAAATTCTACCATAATGTGTTGAATATGAAATTTAAACACTGAAGGACTAGGATTTGTAAAAAAATATGAAAACATATTAATACTATGAGAATAATTACGACATTTAAAAGATATTATAACATTTCCGTAAACAAAATGAAGAAAATCAGTGTTATTTCTGCTAAAATTAAGGGATATGCATTCACTCATATCTGGTTTGCTGAGCAAGACCTTTCCGAATTCTCGACAATCATTTTCATGGATTATGGGCGAATTAACAACAAGATGGCATACAAGAAAATTTAAAAGCATAGAATTATTCAAATAATTTTTACAACGTTTTGTAACAAGGACATTTTCAGAGATGCCAGTATCCAAAAGGTGTGGTAGCAGGAGGTAATTCATGGGTTATAAATAACCGGACATTTTTCATTTTTGTGTGTGGAATTTAAGACAGCGAACCCAGTAGTACTATTAAATACACTACTTTATCTCAGTGTAATATCCAGTTCAAAGGATATATGCCTAGTGACAGAACTTTTTGAAGCACCCTCGTAGCATCAATTTAAATTCATTGAGGCAAATTAAAAGATCTTAAAGGTACTTTGATCTTTCTTCCTAGATTTTCCTCACACAAAGTAAACAAACCACTCTACAGATTCATGAATGCTGTATCAAGTGATCTATACTGAACCAAACAGCTAAGGCACCAGTAGACAATACCTTTTAAAGTATGAGCTTATTATATGTCAACTGGGTACCATTGGAGACAGGTGATTTAAATGATTTTTTTAAGTTACAGTCGTTATTGACAAGATATTTGTCTGGTTCAGAATGAAATTTGTGTTTGATTTATTGATTGTTATTATTGAGATATTAAAGGTATTGTTTGCTGGTGCATTAGCTGTTTGATTCAGTATATTTTCAACTGAATGATTTTCCTTAAGGACATAACTATTATATACATTATTTTTTATCATAGTCTCCAGCATTAAATTATTGTTTTTTTATATAAATTAATTTTGCTGTCCCTATTTAATTTAATTTTCTGTATTGTAGACAACATGACTGCTTTTATATAATAAACAAGTAGGCAAAGACACTGAAGCGCTCTACCGTATGCCTCAAGCTAAGATTCCTTTTATACGGAAGCGGCAAAACGATATGCGGTATACGGCTGCGGCATACGGCTGCGTCATGCGTCATACAAGGTTCCATATATACGGTAAACACTGCGTTTGTGAGTCATATTGCGGCAGTTCTGTTCTTCTTGTGAAGAACATGTCTTCCCTGTCACATTCTGGAATCCCCCATCTGATTTTTTATCCGTATGCCGGACGAATCACTACATGGAGCGATTCAATTTGCCGCATATGCATCCGTAAAGAAAACTTCAGCTGCTTCCGGAGATGAGGAATCATGTTAATGCTTCTACGTGCATTTCCATTTTTTTCCGTATACCGCGTCACATATACCGCTTCCGATAAAAGGAATCTTAAAGTTAACATGGGGTTCTAAGAAAGGATTTCGGGGTGGGGGAGAGCCCAAGTTGAAACACTGAGGATGTTGCACACTGCCAGTATTGTAACACATAGCAGAACCTACTGTTCAAGGTCAGTGTTATAGGAACTGTAATTTTTAATTGCCCAAAGATATAACAACAAATAATAGCTCTGCATTTGTGCTAATTTAAGTTGTGATTTCATATCACCTTCTGTCTCATTCATTTAGATCCGCCTGAGTTCAATTTTTGGCTCGGCCACGAAAGTGGAACAAGCAAATAGTGTTTCCCTTGTCTGTCTGTCCATCCATTTTTGTGTCACTGACAGCGTCTGTGTCCCATGGACACATTTTCTAGTTCGTCTAAAATTTCCCCAGAACTCACTTACACTTTACGTTGTCATCATAAAATTATGAGGTTTAAATCATAATGAAATGCGGGTCACTGGGTATCAAAAGGATAACTGCCTTCTAAGGAGGTTTATGTTATGCAATACTATCTAAACAGACACAATGTCATCTTTCTATATTTTCACTATACCTAAACCAGAAAAAAACTCAGCTCTTCAGACTTCATTATGTTTAGTTTTTATTTTGGCTATAAAAAAAGATGTTGTTAGCTCACCTGAGCAAGATGTTGTTAGCTCACCTGAGCAAAATGTTGTTAGCTCACCTGAGCAAGATGTTGTTAGCTCACCTGAGCAAAGCTAGCTCAGTTATATACATGTCAGAGCCCTTATGATCACTTTTGTCTGTAATGTTTGCTAAATAGAGTAAACAAACTCTTCTTCCAGAAACTGCTGCTTTTTTTTTGGCATGAAGCATCTTACTGATACAAGGACTCGAGTTTGTACAAATCAAGTCCCTGGTTAAAAAGTCCCGGGGTTCAAATAATTTGGTTTACAGGAAAAACTTAAAAAACAATTCCTCATACGGCTAATTGGATAAAAAACCAAATGATATGCTAGTGACATTTAGTGCTGTGAAGCAGTCCTGAAGAATCTATTTTGTACAAATGAAGCCTTTTGGGGTATAACATTGGCCTACCCGAGGTTCAACTAGTCATATAAAAGAAACTTAAAAAATAATCTTTTTCCTCAGAAATTGCCCAGCCAATGACATTTAATTTTCAATTGAAGCATTTGTTTTGTACAAAATGAAGCCCCTGGGGTTGAAAACAACCCACGACAGCGGTCAAATGATCTTATGTAGAAACAAAATGTTTTCCTCAGAAACTACTCTCTAAAGACCCTAGGAGAAAAAATGGCCTCACCTAGGGGTTAAATGATATTGCACTGGCAGTTATCCTGGGGAAAAACACTAATGGTACAGCAATTGTAACAGTCTAATATGGTGCCATGAAATATTCGAATCTGGAATCTGCAGTGGTGGCTCGTGTCTTGAAGATATAGTCTCTGGCTAGGTGGGTGGGTGCTTGTGGGGTGGGGGGGATGTGTGTGTGTGGTTGGGAGTCGGGGATAATCTGCATGTTCACATACTATCCTGGTCGGGGAATTAAGCAATGGATGATTGGTGAGAATGAAGTGAAATAGCCGTACACTAATTAGACACTGAGGAGATTAAGGAAAACACGCTGCCAACCAATACACAGAGAAAACCTATAAACACGCTGCCAACCAATACACAGAGAAAACCTATAAACACGCTGCCAACCAATACACAGAGAAAACCTATAAACACGCTGCCAACCAATACACAGAGAAAACCTATAAACACGCTGCCAACCAATACACAGAGAAAACCTATAAACACGCTGCCAACCAATACACAGAGAAAACCTATAAACACGCTGCCAACCAATACACAGAGAAAACCTATAAACACGCTGCCAACCAATACACAGAGAAAACCTATAAACACGCTGCCAACCAATACACAGAGAAAACCTATAAACACGCTGCCAACCAATACACAGAGAAAACCTATAAACACGCTGTCAACCAATACACAGAGAAAACCTATAAACACGCTGCCAACCAATACACAGAGAAAACCTATAAACACGCTGCCAACCAATACACAGAGAAAACCTATAAACACGCTGCCAACCAATACACAGAGAAAACCTATAAGCCGAGACAAGTTTCTAGTTTATTTCTGTTAAAAACACAAGCTTGGGAAATCTTCCATACAATTTTTTTGCACATTTGCAGCCAATATTTATGTTTTATAGTCATCAAAACATCTTTAGCAAGATCAAATGATGCAAGACAGATGCAATATTAAATAGTTTAAAGTTCTCCGGCCATGTTTTGTTTCATGAACATGTGTATGTTTTAAATCGAAATCAATACACAACAACAGACATTTACAATTCACACATTGCAATATCTGTGAAAAGTGAGAATACGATTTTATTTGATGATGCAGAAAACTGTGAACGGGTAAATTAATTCACAGGTAAATGTATTTATCAATTAAATGACAATAGTTGTGCAGCTATACAATTCAGATTGACCTCATTTCCCCGTGTAGTCACGCAGTGGTAAAAGTAATATCTATGTCATGCAAATAATACTTATTTTTACATACAACTTAGTAGCAGATTTAAATATATGTTTCTCTCTGGGACTATCAAGAAATGTTCATATGATGTTTAAGAGTTAAATTGTTAATTGATAATACTACGAAAAGGGTGGCCATTCATCTTTAAATAAATAATATGAATTTGGGTTGTATTCAACACAAGCTTCTATTTGGTCTGGCATACTGCAGTTTGAAAGAGTGGAATTTTCAGATAGTGCAACTTATTTGATACTTACAAACTGAATCATTGACCCGTGTCTAAAGATTGAAAGGTCTGACAACTTCCAAACACCTTATGAAAACTCTTAGTATTTTGTTTGGTAAAACTCACTGCATCCTGTTAGTTTTTCTACATAACTTGCATTTGTTGAATCATTAAAGGGAATGTAGCGACACAGCCAAACCATCTTTATTATTGAGAGTTCTGAAAAACTGGAATAAGGGTGAAAGAATTTTCAAAATCAGATGATAAACAAAGAAGATAATTATGATCATTTGAAGTTTCTGTTGATGGAATATATATGATGGAATATATATGAAATATTTATAAATATGAAAATTTACTGATTTATAGGGAAAAAATGACAGCAACTGTATGAAAAATATGTAATACTTAATGGCAATAATGCTTTATATTACCAGTAAAAAATTGTTTATTCATTTGCAGTGATTTTCTCCATTTTAAATAATATATATCAATATTCCATATATGGTAATGTGGAACTATGATGTATCATCCCCACATTTAATCATATCTAAAACTCACACAGAGAATTCTCTTTGGCAATGAACCGACAGCAATTAGCAGAATTTACTAAGCAGTACTGTTAATGCATCGTTTGTCTTTTTCTCAGGTGCAGTAAACTACAAAACATAAAGGAAAAGAAAAGAAATCTCAAAAAGTCTCTTCTTTGAACAAAGAAATCCCAACATTTTTTCACCCATAAATAAAGATGATGATGATTTCTAAGGTTTAAAGTCCCTCTACCATATGAGCCCCCGGGAAGAATCCCCCGTTGACTCGGCATTATGTCTGGACTATTGTGTGTAGTGCTATGTATCTATCTACAGTCTACTTGAAGCAGATATAGTGCTGCCACACTGGAATACCACGCCGTAGTACATGATACCCCACCCAGACACATTATTCTGACACCGGGTTGACCAGACGTAGTACTACCCATTATTTGCTTGTCAGGCATAGGTTACAAGTAACTACTTCATTTTTAAAGTCTTTGGTATGATGTGAAAAAACAACACTAGAAGGGTGTTCCACGGAACACGTGTGTCGCCTGCCATTTTCTTATTTCAACAATTATAATCTAGCTATAAAATTTTAAGACAGTGGGGTACAATCCTTCAGGACTTATGTGGGGTACAATCCTTCATGACTTATGTGGTACAATCCTTCATGACTTATGTGGGGTACAATCCTTCATGACTTATGTGGGGTACAATCCTTCATGACTTATGTGGGGTACAATCCTTTATGACTTATGAAAAAAATAATATTTTTTAAAATTGTTAAAGTTTATTAAAAAAGGGCCATAACTCTGTATTGGATAACTGATAAGGAAGGACTGTATAAAGTTTCATGACTATAGGTCAATATTTTGCCAAGTTATGAGCTAGGCTAGGTTGCAGATTAAAATTTTGTAAAAAGGGGCATTACTCTGCCAAAATGAAAGTCAGATTTACTGGACATGTCAAAGGCACTGAATAATTGATGAAGAAGAACTGCATACAGCTTTATGACCATAGATCAATATTTTGCCAAGTTACGAGACAGGTTAAATTGCAGGTTAAAGTTTTATGAAAAGGGCCATTACTCTGCCTGAAAGTCCCAGTTATTGGACATTTGTAACGAAATTCCTTGGGGTTAGATGAAGATAAGGTTCATGAACATAGGTCAAATACTTTCCTGGTTATGGCCAGTTATGAGCTTGATTAAGCTGCAAATTTTATGAAAAGGGAAATACATCATCCAAAATGAGCCAGAGTTATTGGTCATGGGTAACAACATTCCTTGGAGTAACATTAATAATGTGTGAAGTTTCATGAAAATAGGTCAAATACTTTTTGAGGTATGGCCATTTACGAGCTTGGTTATTTTATGAAAAGAGGCATAACTCTGTCAAAATGGAAGTCAAAGTTATTGGACACGTGTAACGAGATTACTTGAGGTAAGATAAAGATGTGTGTGAAGTTTTCTGAACATAGGTCAAATACTTTTCAAATTATGGCCAATGTAAGGCTGCAGATTAAAGTGTGACGGACGGACAACAACAGACAAAGTGATCCCTAAGTGTCTACCATGCTACACAGGCGACACAATACAATGAAAATGAAACATTGGCATAGCTTCTTACAGACACTGCAGACCCAGGCCTACAACTTTTTACCAGATATGAACATTTTAAAAATGGTTCATGTGACCGACGGTGGGAAGAGCATGTTTATACTAAGGAACTGACTTTTTTTTTTTTTTGCGTTAAGACTATTTATCTCTAAATAATTTGTAAATCAATACATTGGCTTTGCCAAGAAAGAATAAGAGAGATAGTGACCTTAAAGAGAATCTATGTATAAGATTCGTCAAAAGAAATTGCAAAGTGTATAATATTAACAACAATTCATGGAATAAGATGTCTCGTCTAAAAGCACCTTGGACTCAGAAGTAAGAACATTCTATTAAATATAAACTTAAGAAATGTCTGGAAATGTTTAGTCTGAGTATTACTCACCTAAATGGTTTTGACACACATCAATAAGATATAGAATAAGTAACAGTCAAGGTCTAAAGGGTCACAACTCGTCTCCAGTCAACTTAAATGAGAGACAGTTAAAAGCAAAATAAAATTAACAAAAATACTGTTTCTATTCCATTAATTTTCAAAGAAACTAAACGTAAAATTAACAAAAGTCTTAATCTATTCCATTAAGTTCCCAAGAATCTTAATGTAAAATTAACAAAAATACTGTTTCTATTCCATTAAGTTCCCAAGAAACTAAATGTAAAATTAACAAAATACTTTATCTATCCCAAGAATCTTAATGTAAAATTAACAAAAATACTGTATCTACTCCATTAAGTTTCCAAGAAACTAAATGTAAAATTAACAAAAATACTGTATCTATTCCATTAAGTTTCCAAGAAACTAAATGTAAAATTAACAAAATACTTTATCTATCCCAAGAATCTTAATGTAAAATTAACAAAAACACTGTATCTACTCCATTAAGTTTCCAAGAAACTAAATGTAAAATTAACAAAAATACTGTATCTATTCCATTAAGTTTCCAAGAAACTAAATGTAAAATTAACAAAATACTTTATCTATTCCATTAAGTATTGTAAAATTAACAAAAATACTGTTTCTATTCCATTAAGTATTGTAAAATTAACAAAATACTTTATCTATTCCATTAAGTATTGTAAAATTAACAAAAATACTGTATCTATTCCATTAAGTTTCCAAGAAACTAAATGTAAAATTAACAAAATACTTTATCTATTCCATTAAGTATTGTAAAATTAACAAAATACTTTATCTATTCCATTAAGTATTGTAAAATTAACAAAATACTTTATCTATTCCGTTAAGTATTGTAAAATTAACAAAATACTTTATCTATTCCATTAAGTATTGTAAAATTAACAAAAATACTGTATCTATTCCATTAAGTTTCCAAGAAACTAAATGTAAAATTAACAAAATACTTTATCTATCCCAAGAATCTTAATGTAAAATTAACAAAAATACTGTATCTACTCCATTAAGTTTCCAAGAAACTAAATGTAAAATTAACAAAAATACTGTATCTATTCCATTAAGTTTCCAAGAAACTAAATGTAAAATTAACAAAATACTTTATCTATTCCATTAAGTATTGTAAAATTAAAAAAAATACTGTTTCTATTCCATTAAGTTTCCAAGAAACTAAATGTAAAATTAACAAAATACTTTATCTATTCCATTAAGTTCCCAAGAATTTTATTGTAAAATTAACAGAAATAGTGTTTCTATTCCATAAAGTTTCCAAGAAACTAAATGTAAAATAAACATAATACTTTATCTATTCCATTAAGTTCCCAAGAATCTTATTGCAAAATTAACAAAAATACTGTTTCTATTCCATTAAGTTTCCAAGAAATTCAATGTAAAATTAACAAAATACTTTATCTATTCCATTATTAAAGTTCCCAAGAATCTTATTGTAAAATTAACAAAAATACTGTTTCTATTCCGTTAAGTTCCCGCGAAACTAAATTTAAAATTCAATGTTAAATGGTGTATATATATAATGGCCCACATATTTAAAGATAATTTGTAAAAGTTATTTTATTGCAAAAATGTTAATGGCCCATAACATTTAAATCTGTTTTGTTTGATTAATCTATTTTGTCCAAAATACAAATATCATCCATATTTGGATGATCCAGCGCATGCAGTCCTGAAAAAAATGTGACAAGCCTAAAAAACTAAATTAATGATCTGTAAGATTGAAGGTGAAGGTCATCTATGAAATTTCTGTGTTCTACCAAATATAATCAATGAGCCATGTTTAGCTGATCTAGTGTATGCAGAGCTACCTGCCACAATGTAAAATGTTCTGTATGATCTGCAAGATTCAAGGTCAGGGTCATTTGTGTGTTTTTGAGATGTAAAACTACATTAATGTTATGGTTAAAGTTTGGTTGATCTACTGCATGCTGTTTTAGAGTTTGGTTGATCTACTGCATGCTGTTTCAGAGTTTGGTTGATCTGCTGCATGCTGTTTCAGAGTTTGGTTGATCTACTGCATGCTGTTTCAGAGTTTGGTTGATCTACTGCATGCTGTTTTAGAGTTTGGTTGATCTACTGCATGCTGTTTTAGAGTTTGGTTGATCTACTGCATGCTGTTTCAGAGTTTGGTTGATCTACTGCATGCTGTTTCAGAGTTTGGTTGATCTACTGCATGCTGTTTCAGAGATTGGTCGATCTACTGCATGCTTTTTCAGAGTTTGGTTGATCTGCTGCATGCTGTTTCAGAGTTTGGTTGATCTACTGCATGCTGTTTCAGAGTTTGGTTGATCTGCTGCATGCTGTTTTAGAGTTTGGTTGATCTACTGCATGCTGTTTCAGAGATTGGTCGATCTGCTGCATGCTGTTTCAGAGATTGGTCGATCTGCTGCATGCTGTTTCAGAGTTTGGTTGATCTACTGCATGCTGTTTCAGAGATTGGTCGATCTACTGCATGCTGTTTCAGAGTTTGGTTGATCTGCTGCATGCTGTTTCAGAGTTTGGTTGATCTACTGCATGCTGTTTCAGAGTTTGGTTGATCTGCTGCATGCTGTTTTAGAGTTTGGTCGATCTGCTGCATGCTGTTTCAGAGTTTGGTTGATCTACTGCATGCTGTTTCAGAGTTTGGTTGATCTACTGCATGCTGTTTCAGAGTTTGGTTGATCTGCTGCATGCTGTTTTAGAGTTTGGTTGATCTACTGCATGCTGTTTCAGAGATTGGTTGATCTGCTGCATGCTGTTTCAGAGTTTGGTTGATCTACTGCATGCTGTTTCAGAGATTGGTCGATCTACTGCATGCTGTTTCAGAGTTTGGTTGATCTGCTGCATGCTGTTTCAGAGTTTGGTTGATCTACTGCATGCTGTTTCAGAGTTTGGTTGATCTGCTGCATGCTGTTTTAGAGTTTGGTTGATCTACTGCATGCTGTTTCAGAGATTGGTCGATCTGCTGCATGCTGTTTCAGAGTTTGGTTGATCTACTGCATGCTGTTTCAGAGTTTGGTCGATCTACTGCATGCTGTTTCAGAGAAATACAGCTAAAATGCCAAAACTTCAACTTGAAATGACCCTTAAAGGCATAAAGGTTAAGGTCATTTTTAGAACTTTTCTGCATAACTGTGCTGTCCTATAAACCAAGTTTAGTTGATCTAAATGTCGGTGGTTCTACTCAGGTGCCCCCTCATGCACCAAAATTGCCCGGAGGGGCACCTGAGGTCTTCCTGCACCAATGGAAGCTGGAAACTCACTATATGACCTTAGCTGTTGGTGCGAGTATAAAATCCAATTCAATTCCAATTTCAACTAGTATGTATAGTTCCCAAGAAACGGACTAACATAGACAGCAAATACAAGTGCAAAATAATTTAGAGACAACTTTGTATTGTAGTCTATAGAGGATCAGGAGGTCTGCTATCAAACCCTATTTGCCATAATAACTTTATTTGGCACCTCAGGGAATGATACAAACAGATACTTCCAGATATTAGCCAGTTTCAGTATTTTATCCATCACACTTCCCAGCATACTTTTCGGTTATAATATTTCTGTTCATAACTCCATGAATTGATCCAATGTTCCTGTATAACATCTTGCCAATATGGAAATATTCAGACAGACCAGATATACTGCTCTAGTATTGTTTTCTTGCTTCATATATCTTATTTGTTTCAGGTTATGGCAAACTACCTACCGGTAAATGTTTGAATTCGTTCTAATGTCATTTTGAAGTTTTGATGGGCTTGATATAATTTTCATCCAATATTATTTTAAACACACATTGTATCAGGCAAAACCAAGCATATTTTCATTTTTTTCTTTAGAACTTACTCTTTTTGCGCAAAAAAAAAAAAAAAAAAAAAAAAATATATACTTAGGCCTTTTTTTTTTAATTCTATGTTTTACGAACCCTCCTCTCAAAAAATCCCATTTTCAGAAAAAAAAATTAATTGGAAAAATAGTATTTTTTTTATTTCCTCCGCTGATAGTTTGAACCGCCATTTGCAAAAAAACATCGGAAACTTGCGCGAGTAAAAAATAGCATGAACATGTTGATAGGCACAAACGAATAGACTCATTTATCCAAACGAATAGACTCATTTATCCAATCAAAATCACTATTAGAATTATTATAATGTACCGACGCAAAAAAATCATTGTACAGCGGCATATACAGACAAAATGAACGACTGGTGGCTGCAATGACGGTTGCATGTTTTAGTTGTTTGTTTACCGAAAAACAAAACTTGAATTCCATTGACAATTAAGGTTAATCAAAAAGGTGCTATCAGTATGTATTTTTACATAATAATTAGTTTTCTGACCAAACAATAAAATCACTGAAATCAATTTTATTTTTTTATTTTTTTCCCTCCTCCTACAACATTCAAAATGATTGGCAGATCAGAGGGAGGGGGGGGGGGGGGGGGGGGGGGGGGGGGGGACTGTTAAAATTTAAGCTCGTCTCCAAATGTATCCATTTTCTCAGGGTTCGCTCTGGGCATCGCCAATGGAGCCAAATAATAATAAATCAGTGTGTGTGTGTCGTTCTAAGGTTTACCTATTAACCAATAGGACGTCCTAAGATATAGGTACAATAAAGTCTGGACTGTTAAAATTTAAGCTTGTCTCCAAATGTATCCATTTTCTCAGGGTTCGCTCTGGGCATCGCCAATGGAGCCAAATACTAATAAATCAGTGTGTGTGTGTCGTTCTAAGGTTTAAAGTCCCTCCGACAACAAATACAGACAAACACAATCCGGAAACACGTATTTTGAAGTAATGGTCACAATAGAGTCTGGATTGATCTGCGTGGAATGCGTTGGTTGATCTGGTGCTGCTGTGCTGTGTAGTCGATTCCGTTGATTATGTGTAGATGGTGTGTCGCTTTCGCTCTGTGTAGTTGTCGCTGCGGAGGTGAAGTGTTGTCTGGCGTGGTGGTGGCTCCTACATCCGCTAGGTGGAGCTGTCCTACATCCGCTACTGGTATTGGGCCGGGTCCTGTCTTTGGGCCACCCCGCCAACAGCAACCTGCGTCCCCGTAGGCTATAGCAACTATCTTAGTATAGTTCTATACTTCTACAGGCACGCAGGTTGATGACTCCTTCGCTCCGTGTACAACGCCAGGCTTCCCCACTTCTGTAGTTGTTCCTGGCGTTGTTCCACGCTGACGGGACGAAGGAGACATCTTCACTCTAGGTCAGCCAATCATTTGTTAGTACAGCATCATATATGCCCGAGGCTATACGACAAGTAAAACCAGATCGTCTCTGATTCTGTGGGATATGCTGGCAAGGGTCGACCCAGTAGGTCACCCTACATGGTTGCTGACAGTGCCCACTCAGCGACGTGCTGAGAATAAATTATCAAAATGGCTCTAACTATATATGAATAAATTATCAAAATGTCTCTAACTATATATGAATAAATTATCAAAATGGCTCTAACTTTTAGCATTTGGTGAAAATGACTAGAGCGAGCGTATAAGCGTTTATTTATCCTCACTGTATTGCACTAAGCATTTTAGCGAGCATAATGACTAGAGCAAAAACTATATAGATTTATATAGATTTATTTTTTTAAGTCACCAAACACCAAAAATTAAACAAGTGGCCTTTCAGTAACACGCATCCTTTTATTTAATACCCTTGACACAAAATGTGCAAATAACAAAATGAACAATAAACCAATTAACACCAAACCAATTAACACTTGTCTATGCCCACCATTGAGATTAGTGTGACATGTGTTTGGCTTCAGGGCATGAAGTCATTAATATGCATTACTGGTAATCTAATGGCTTTGATTGGATTACTTCTGACCTGTGCTTGTTCACATTCACTTATCTATGATATGCTTCTAAAATCCACCTGCTATCTTCACCGCGTGCACGTCGCTGCGTGGGCACTGATGACACTCATGGTGTTTGTATAAGGGTCGCCTTGCCAGCCCTATACGCCATTACCGGTATCACCTTATTCGCGTAGGGTGGTCAATACTGGTATTACTGAACCTGGTAATTCTGGTTTAGTAGCTTGAGTGTCATTTGACCGAGAGTGAGGATGTCTCCTGTGTCCCGTCACAGCTCATCATCTGACGGCTACACCGAAGTTGGAAGTCAGAATTTCCGGAGCTGAGAGCTACACCGCCACAGCGGGTCGATGCCGAGGATGGAAGACTGAAAACCGAAGACGGAAGATGGCCATCGGATGGTGTGTGCGGCGCAGGGGTCATACTGTGATGGGTGTGGCCCTTCACCCCGCAGCGACAACTACACAGAGCGAGAGCGAGACATCATCTACATACAGACAACAGAATCGACATCACAGCAGCAGCACCAGATCAACCAACACACTCATCTATAACAGTCCAGACTCTATTGTAACCGTCGCTTCAAGATACCTTGTCGTGTTAGTTGGTGGAGGGATTATAAACCTCAGAATTACACACACACACACACACACACACACGCTTCTAAAATTAAAAAGAAAATGTTTACTACCCCTCAAAACAATGAGGTCATATCACATAGATAGGAGTTTTGAAAGTGGCACATGTCCAACTGCATTACAGGAATTATTTCACATAATTATTATTAATATCTAATTGAATTGTATTATACATGTATATTCTCCATTTAGTATATATATGAATGCAAATGTGTATTGCCAGTGTGGCTATTTGGCTCCAATTTTTCTAATTTGGCTCCAACTTATCTCATTTGGCACAAGTGGTGGCGCAAAGAAAAAATAAGCCAGAGGGGACCTTGTTTTTGCATAGATTCATGAAAGCTGACTTTTTGTAACTCATTCCTCTAATGTATCATAACACTCATGATACATGTATTATTGTTTGGGACGCTGGTTTCAGCCAAAGGTTTTTGGACTGTTAATTAAAAGACAAAATTCAACTAGTACCTAAATAAAATGTATATCACTGAAACATACATTTTTAGTAGTAAACAAAAGTACCTTATTTTCAAAATCGGTTGAGAAATAAAAATTTCACATGCAAAAGTTGTTTTTGATAGTTCAATGCAAAATGCTGCTGTCAAAAATTTTAATTTATTTTTTATTTTTTTAGAATTTCTATCCAAAAATGATGAGTTTAATGTGTTCAATAAATGTAAATGAAAACACTCTGAAAGTTTTAAAGGAAAATATTAAGGCTAACTGAAGTTATTTGAGATTATTTGATTTTCTGCTGTCCCATCAACAAGGAATTTACATGGGAAAAGCCCCACCAAAATAACATTTTGGCTGTACAGTATTTATTTCTCAACCTGTTTTCCAAACTAAAGTATTTTTATAAAAATTTCACATGCAAAAGTTGTTTTTGATAGGGCCTTTTCAATGCAAAATTCTGCTGTGTCAAATATTTTTTCTTTTTTTTTTTTTAGAATTTCTATCCAAAAATGAGTTGAATAAATGTAAATGAAAACGCTCTGAAAGTTTTAAAGGAAAATATTAAGGCTAACTGAAGTTATTTGAGATTATTTGATTTTCTGCTGTCCCATCAACAAGGAATTTACATGGGAAAAGCCCCACCAAAATAACATCTTTTGCTGTAAAGTATTTATTTCTCAACCTATTATCAAAACTAAGGTATTTTTTATTTTCCACTAAAAATTCCTGTTCCACTGATATATTATTTATGAACCCATTATAAAAAATGATCAAGTTAATGCTGAAAAACCTTTGGCTGAAACAAGCACCCCAAACAATAGTACCTCTCATGATAACCGCTACTCAATGAAAAACTAGGCCAGACTGTTCAAGATCTACTTCCATTTGTAAAAAAACGGGGCCAATCGTGCAATCAGAAGGTCAATTATTTAATAATTTCCGTTGAACCATTATCAATACTGTAATGGAAGTTCAAACACTTAAGTCCTTGCTACAAGAAGCTTATTATCTGCATATAAATAGAAACAAGTCGAGTCCTAAGAGGACGGTGATAGAAGAAATAATCGGTAATTTGTGGCATTATCATCCGGTATTAGGCACGAAAATCACATGATAGTAACTTAATTCACATCCTACTGACGCCATATGTGGTGCTAGGGAAAACTGTATAGGGGTTTTGTTTAATAGTACCGTATACCCCTGTATAAATGCTTCCCCCACCCCCACAACCACCTTTTTCAAAAGGGTGCAGTTATATGAGACCATCAAAATCTCCCCACAAGCCCTAGGCCCCCACTCCACGCCCCCTCCAATCCAACCGCCTTTTTCAAAAGGGAGCAGTTATATGAGACCATAAAAATCTCCCCACAAGCCCTAGGCTAATCAGTAGCCCATTGTTTATGGAAAGAAAAACCTTTAACTCTGAATGTATCATATGACATTCCAGGCAAATCATATGGCTTACCGAAATATTTTCCACTTTTGCTGTGTAATTTGGTAATAATTTGCATAGTTATACTACCAATGTCCAGTGGATTACAGAAAATATAGAATGGTGTTATGTTTCACTTCCACTAGACCACAGTGCTCCACTTTTACCCTTAGCTATGTGGTAAGCTATGTGATAAATCATTGTTCAGAACAAATTGAAAAAAAAAAAAAAAATGTTTGCGTAAAACATTTTAGGGTCAGCCCCTTAAAAATAGGGTCGGTCAGGCGACCGGAAACAGAGGTTGTTTTTTTTCTGGCCTAATACATAAATATTAATATATCTAGTTGTTTTTAAACCTGAAAGAAATCAATCTGTGTTGTAACATCAAAATAAAATAAACTGAAACCTTAAACACATTCATACATAAAACAGTTGCATATAAAACAATGAGAAACTGATTTTTAAATTGGGTAGTTGTTTAATTTGTCTAAAAACCCATTAAACAAAAATGAAAGAGTGGCAAACACCCCAGATGAAAGTTTTACCCTTAGTTTAAACTTAATTATTTTACATCAATTGTAACTTTAGTAACGTTACTGTAACTGTAACGAAAGCTCTCTGAATTTATTTTAATCACTCTCAATGTCTTCCTGGGTAGAACCAGTACTAAGCAATTGCAGATAAAGTGTCTTGCTCAGGGACACAACACATATGGTAATGGCGGAGATCGAACCCACAATTTTTCAATCATGAGTCCAACGCTCTACCACTAGACCACAGTGCTCCACTTTTACCCTTAAGTTTTAATGTGAACAGTATACATACAATCTGACTGTTGAACCTAAATTATGGCCTTGACCTTCAAGAAACTCAGTGAGATACCTATTTGAACTGTAATTAAACCATTTCATTTCATTTAAAGGTTTCATAGCGAACATAGTTTTTGCCTATGTATATGTAGTATGACCTAGAGATACCGACCTGATTTCACATCATGTTACAGATACATAACTGTGTCATGTTACAGATACATAACTGTGTCAATTTTAATTAAAATGTCAATTAAGTATGCAACACACCATCTTGTGGAGATATGTAACTGTATCAAGTTAATTAAATTATCTCATTTCATTCCAAATATCCAGAGTTCACACCTATAGTATTACTGTTGTACCCAAATTAGGCCAGAGCTTTTTTCTATTTTTAGTTCTCAGAATTACCATCATTTATTTCATCGAGGGATTAAAAGTGGGAAAAGCAGAATATCATTTTCGCCCTCGATCGATACTACTATCATCTCTCGTGTTTGGCGCTTGGAATTATGGGGGGAAAAGTAGTCCGGTCAGGTGATTTGCATAACCAAAACCCAGCTTTTTGAGACCCAATATAGACACAACGGACAAAAGCACCAAACTTTCCTCAAATATGTGTTTTATATTTCTATGTATTTTAAAAGGGTCCCCAAAGGTTTGTGAATCCCTAAATGTATTAGGATTATATGCACACCGAATTACCGCACCGCGGATGAAGTCCTGAAAATTCAGGAGGGCACCTGCCGAATATCAGTGATGAATTTGAAAAGAATATGCTAAAATATACTCTAAAATATTGTTTTTTTGCTTTTGAAAACTCAATTTATTGGATAGTATTAAATATCATTCAATACGTCCACAGTCTGCGTAAACTCACAATAGCTCAATGTAGTCCAAAACACAATGATCTGATTACTGCAATAATGGGAATCCAATTCTCTCTAAATAAATATCTAAACAAAAATTAACAAAGCCAATTGTACAGCTCCGAATATAACCTCAATTACATTAAAACAAACACTTAAGTTGCGAGGAATGAACAAGACAAATTAGGTTTCTACAGGCTCATTGTCAGGGTTATATAGAAATGAGCAGACACTCTGCTTTTCCATTGAATAAAAATATAAACAAAAGGTCAATGACTTTGAAGCTCTACTGATAGGTTTTGATAGCTAGATCATCATTCCTGTGAAGTTTCATGAAAATCTGTCGAGTAGTTTCAGAGGAGTAGTGGCTACAAGTTTTTACTATATAACTCTATGTAAACAAAGATGGCCACTGGCAGCCATGTTTAATGTTGAATCAAAATGATTTTCGACGAGGATCAACATCATGTCATGCTGATCATTTTAGAAAAAGTCCCATATAATATCACTTATAGTTTTCAAGAAGTAGTCGCTACAAACTTGTTTTTTAAAAATCTATGTTTAGCCATAGCAGCCATCCTGAATTTCCGGCAGACCTGAAATTTAGCTAGGATCAACTAGACATCAAGAGCAACATTCCTGTGAAGCTCCATGAAAATCTGCCAAGTAGTTTCAAAGGAGTAGTCACTACAAGTTTTTACTATATAACTCTATGTAAACAAAGACGGCCGCTTGCAGCCAAAGTTTTTACTTTATAACTCTATATAAACAAAGACGGCCGCTGGCAGCCATGTTTAACGTCGAATCAAAATGATTTTCGACAAGGCCCAACATCATGTCATGCTGATCATTTTAGAAAAAAAGTCCCGTATTCATATCACTTATAGTTTTCAAGAAATAGTCGCTACAAATATCGCTTGTTAAAAATCTATTTTTAGCTTTGGTGGCCATCTCGGATTTCACAAAGTGAATTTTTGCTAGGATCAACTAGACATCATGGGCAACATTCCTGTAAAGTTTCATGAAAATCCATCCAGTAGTTTCAGAGGAGTAGTCGCAGCAAAAAAAAAGTTGACGGACAGACGGATGGACGGACGACGGACATCGCACCACGATCAGTAGAGCTGAAAATGGGCATAAGAACACCTTTTGTTCTATAGAAATGAAAACACACCCTCCATTTACATCGACATAAAAATATGCAAAACCTTTTGTTGTAATGATTTTTACTTTTATTTTCAACACATTAAATATACTTCATATTGACTTCCACTGATATATATATCACATACTACTATATTATTTGTTTCAAAAAGGAACGTTTTTATACATACACAGTGAAGTAATGATTGCAATCAATGTTAAGTGTCTGTCCGTTTCAGCACAAAAATGTGGTTCAAAGTGTGTCACTCAAGGTCAAGTCATATTGACTTCCATGAAAAATCACATACTAGTAATATGTTTATCTAACCCTTAATGCGTTACATATATATAATGGACTGTTCTTTCTTCGAATTAAGACCATTCCATTTATGACAAAGGGGTGTTTTGGGGGAAATTACTGATCAGCAGCTGGACATTGTAAACCCTGATCAGCCTGCGAGTAAAAAGGCTATTATAGTCGTGCTTAGCGGGTTAAGGGCTTATTGTTTTATTTGGAAGCAAAACATTCAGCTGTAAATCATATAAGGCCATGCTTGAACCTGCAACCTTTCCTTACATGGCAATGTAACCTTGTCTTAAACCTACAACCTTTCCATTACAAGGCAACATGGCAGTGTCTTGAACCTGCAACCATTCCCTTACACCGCAATGTGGCCATGCTTGAACCTAAAACCTTTCTATTACATGGCAATGTGGCCATGCTTGAACCTAAAACCTTTCTATTACATGGCAATGTGGCCATGCTTGAACCTAAAACCTGTCTATTACATGGCAATGTGGCCATGCTTGAACCTGCAACCTTTCTACTACAGGGCAATGTGGCCATGCTTGAACCTAAAACCTTTCCATTACATGGCAATGTGGCAATGCTTGAACCTAGAACCTTTCTATTACAGGGCAATTTGGCCATGCTTGAACCTAAAACCTTTCTATTACATGGCAATGTGGCCATGCTTGAACCTAAAACCCTTCTATTACAGGGCAATGTGGCCATGCTTGAACCTAAAACCTTTCTATTACATGGCAATGTGGCAATGCTTGAACCTAAAACCTTTCTATTACATGGCAATGTGGCCATGCTTGAACCTAAAACCTTTCTATTACATGGCAACGTGGCAGGGTCTTGAACCTGCAACCTTTCTATTACACGGCCGTGTCTCAAACCTATAACCTTTACATTACAAGACAACATGGCAGGATCTTGAACCTGCAACCTTTATATTACAAGGCAAGGTAGTCTTGAACCTCTAACATTTTTTAAATCAAGCATGATACCATCGTGACAGGGTCTTGAACCTCTAACCTTTTCTTTACAAGGCAAGCACCCTACCGTTAAACAACCCCCTCTACTTGGATCAATGAAAAGACAAGGCTAAGCATAAGCATGAAGACAGGAAAAAATCAGAAACTATTTCTTTTTATGTAACAACTATCTGCAAACTTGGATCTTTCACTTTCAGTTTAAAATGAAACACAAACAAAAACCACTATTTAGACAGACAGGACTGGCTAACAGAACAGACCAATCCGAGCTAATTATCATAACAATCAACCAATCAAATGATAATCCTATTGTGGATACTTCAACCTATTACAAAGTTATCAGTAAAATGGTAAAAAAGCGAGTGTTCCCTTCAAGATAAGAAATGATTGCGTCAATACCACCGAGATAATTCAATTATTGGTGAACATTTTTGACTATTTACCCACTTGACATAGATGAGAGGAAATTTCCTGTACAAAAGTGGGTCAAAATTACTACTTTCAATAGGTCAATAAATAGAGATTATTTAACTGCTGGGATTGATTATAGGGAAATCCTTCACGAGTGGAAGACGTGTGGTTCTTTTAACGAACGAGCGCATGCGAGTGAGTGAAAAAACAAAGCATGTCTACCATCAAGTGAAGGATTACCCAATAATCGATCCCAGCAGTTAATAATCTATTTATTACATTTTAAATTACGTTTTTGCAAACAAATATTCGCTTTATTGAACGTTATCGGCGGATGACGTCGACGTCAGCAACACTTGTTGACGTCACGACTCAATGTCGCAACGTTAGTTATTATTGTGTTCTAAGTTAGCAACGTTAGTTATTATTGTGTTCTGAGTTAGTTATTAATATTTAGCGATTATGAATATTCTTCCACTGAGAAATCCCGATCTTTCACGCATAGAAATGTAATAAGTATGATCAGTAGCACTGTATGTATGTATGTAATTGTGTTTTTTCAGCTCTACTAGCCAAAGGCCAGCAGAGCTTATGGGATGGCAAGTTGTTAGACGACATCCGTTAACTTTTACCTCATTAACATGGTAATTATGGTCTTCATTTTTCATCCGCTCATTTCCATTGTTGATATCAATGAAAGCTTGGACAAGTTCGAAAAACAGCCCGATCGGCAAAGTAACACAGGAGTTATGGCCCTTGATTTAGTTAAATATGCTAGGTTTTGCCTCATCCAATCTGTACCAAATGTAGCTGGATTGTTGGTATCAATGAAAAAAAACTTTAAATTGTAGCATGAATCAAAGGTTTAATGTTCTGTTGTGGGTGCAGTTGTGGTTGTTGTTTTATTTTTGCATTTTTTTAAAAGAAGTACAAAAGGACATTTTATGACGACAACCATTGATATAAGAGCCATTCTAGCCAGTAGAGCGTTCACATGCCCTCTTTCAATCTTTTAGTCATATCATGATGGTATCTACTCAATGTTCAACCTTATAGTGCAGTCAGGGTTTCCCCAAGTGATGGCAAGTCATCTTGACATTTAATTTCATGAACTGAACTTGAAATTTACTCCTGGTTATGCAGAAGTTAGTCTACAGTAGAAATGCTTATAAATAGCATCAAATGTCTGTTATATTGACAATGAAGGCATGTCTGAAGGCATGTTGCTGAGATGAAAGCCTGTTGTTTTGCTTTCTTTAGCCGTGATCGCATGTTGCATGCGACATGCCTAATGGCCCTTGTGGAAACCCTGATGCTACCCTTTGGTGCCACTAGACACGCAACATGATACCCCACCCAGTCACATTATACTGACACCAGCCGTATTGAACCTATGGTCTCCTGCATGCAAGGCAGACACTCTACCATTAAGCCATGCAGTGGTTGCCTGCCAGATGGTTAGGTTGTTGTCGGTGTTGTTGGTTGGCTGTTTTATGTACTTTATTCAATAGGTTTGTTGGATGACATGAGTGGTTGCTTGTCGGTTGAATGAGGAATTGATAGATGGATATTTGGTTACATTATGGGGTGAATAGTTGATAGGCTGATTCGGTATGGTTAGCTTCTTGATTGGTTTGTTTTTTGGATGATTGTTTGGCTGTTTGGATGGTTGTTTGGCTGGTTGGCTGGCTGGCTGGCTGGTTGGTTGGTTGGTTGGTTGTACAGCTGAGCTTATTATAACCGTTGCCTGAAGGCTAGACTGTATGGTTGGTTTATTTGGTGCATTACAATGCTTCAGTTTAAGATTATGGAGGATTTGATACTTCAACAAATAGTTTATAGTAGGGATTAAGGGGGGTTAAATGGTTAATTGAAAGCTTTCTGGGAGATTTAGTTGATGTATGGATTATTGATTGTGTATTTTGTAGATGGTTTGCTGTTCAGATTGATACAACTTGATAGATGGATGGATGGATGGATGGACGGACGGACGGGCGGACGGGCGGGCGGGCGGGCGGGCAGGACGGACGGACGGACGGACGGACGGGTATAGATGAATACATATTTTGTTGGAAGTATGTAGTACTAGATAAATGTAAGACGACTATGGTACATAGTAATATACAAGATAAAAGTGGGTGATAGATGACTCAAAAGTGATACCTAAATGGGCATAGAAAAACAAACAGGAAATGGGTTTGAGATAATATTGCTACTTGGGTAACATTTTAATACAAAATTTATGCTTTTGACAATTATTTGCTCAGTGACCTTTTTTTTTTTTTTATCAAAACAATTATCTTGAAACAATAGTTCACTTAACCAGTTTCCTGTGACAAAATTAGCCATTAAGCATGCATGTAAATAAAAATATATGTTTACAACATAAATTGTCTATATACACCTATTAAACTATTTGCAATGCAGGATAGAGAAAAGAGATTGACAAGAAAGGTAGTTTAAAATTACTCAATCGTTTTGTTTGCAAGATGGCATCACATCCAGTTTTGATTTTACTTACAAACATTTTTCAAGACCCACATCAAGTGCCTTCATGACAACAAAACCATCAACAGATGTCCATGAGGCCAATTTACCATAAGAGTTACCAAAGACCCACATCAAGTGACATCCGATATCAATGATGCCAACTTACTATGGGTGTTATCTAAGACTCACATCAAGTGACATCAGATATCAAAGATCCTTCTCACCCTGAACTGCAGAGTTGCTGCAAATTCTATTGTAGACACTCCATTTACGCTGGAGCCACGTAATAGTTTTTCTGCCACTGCTCTAGTGATATGAGCGAGATGGCACCTGAAACAATGCAGGGTTCATGATGAAGACCTTTAATGAGCATGAACAAAAAATGATAAAATGAACATGAATTTGGGGGGGGGTTCTACCCCTCTGCCCTCCCCTCCAACGGGATCTGCAGTGGCCCTATTCATTGCCCCGTAACCACACGGGGCATCAATGATGCCAACTTACTGTGGGTGTTATCAAAGACCCACATCAAGTGACATGCCAACTTGGATGTTATCTAAGACTCACATCATTAGTGACATCATGACAAAAAAAACTTACAACAGCTGTCCATGAGGCAAACAAGTTCTTAAAGACCAACATTAAGTGACATCATGACAACAAAACCATCAATAGATATCCATGAGGCCAACTTGCCATACGAGTTATCCAAGACCCACATCAAGTGTCATCATGACAACAAACCTTACAGGAGGCCATACCATAACATGAGACCTTCCATAGGGCCAACTTACCGTAAGAGTTATCCAAGACCCACATCAAGTGCCATCACCAAAAGGTCAACTTACCGTAAGAGTTATCCAAGACCCACATCAAGTGCCATCATGACTACAAAACCAACAATAGCTGTCCATGAGGCCAACTTTCCATTACCACTGAAATAATAAAATAAGAACCAATTGGAAATATTCAAAAAGATGAAATACAAAATACATTATAATTTTTTTTTTTTTTATAAAAATAATACAAACAAGATATCTAAATAAGTCATCAAAACAACAGACTCAGAATCGCAAATTGTTTAGTATGCACTGCAATGCCCTTTGCCACAAAGCACAGAGGAGAACATTGGTGTTTTGCCAAGTAAATAAAGTTAGTTCAACTCATGGTTTCATTTAAAACAAATTTTCAAAAAGATCTGATAATGTTTGCAAGAATGAGCATCAGTGAAAGACACTAGTGAGGTGGTTTTCAAGTTCATTGAATGAGGGAAACACTAATAAGCCAGTTCTCAAGTTCATGGAATGACAGAAACACTAAGGAGTCAGTTCTCAAGTTCATGGAATGAGAGAAACACTAATGACACAGTTTTGAAGTTCATGGAATGAGAGAAACACTAATGAGTCAGTTCTCAAGTTCATGGAATGAGAGAAACACTAATGAGTCTGTTCTCAAGTTCATGGAATGAGAGAAAATACTAATGAGTCAGTTCTCAAGTTCATGGAATGAGAGAAACACTAATGAGTCCGTTCTGAAGATCTTGGAGTGAGAGAAACACTAATGAGTCCATTTTAAAGTTCATGGAATGAGAGAAAACACTAATGAGTCAGTTCAAAAGATCATGGAATGAGATAAACATGTATGAGTCAGTTATGAAGATCATGGCATGAGAGATACACTAATGAGTCAGTTTAAAAGTTCATGGAATGAGAGAAAACAAAAGGAGTCAGGTCTCAAGTTCATGGAATGAGAAACACTAATGAGTTAGTTCTCAAGTTCATGAAATGAAAGAAAACACTAATGAGTCAGTTCTAAATTTCATGGAATGACAGAAACACTAATGAGTCAGTTCTCAAGTTTATGGAATGACAGAAACACTAATAAGTAAGTTATCAAGTTCATGGAATGAGAGAAAACACTAATGAGTCAGTTTTCAAATTCACAGAATGATAGAAACACTAATGAGTCCATTCTGAAGATCATGGGGTGAGAGAAACACTAATGAGTCAGTTTTAAAGTTCATGGAATGAGAGAAAACACTAATGAGTCAGCTCAAAATTTCATTGAATGAGAGAAACACTAATGAGTCAGTTCTGAAGATCATGGAGTGAGAGAAACACTAATGAGTCAGTTTTCAAGTTCATGGAATGAGAGAAAACACTAATGAGTCAGTTCTCAAGTTCATGGAATGAGAGAAAACACTAATGACTCAGTTCTCAAGTTCATGGAATGAGAGAAAACACTAATGAGTCAGTTCTCAAGTTCATGGCATGAGAGAAACATTAATGACTCAGTTCTCAAGTTCAAGGAATGACAGTAATGAGTCAGTACTCAAGTTCATTGAATGACATAAACACTAATGAGTCAGATCTCAAGTTCATGGAGAGAAACACTAATGAGTCAGTTCTCAAATTCATGGAATGAAAGAAAACACTAATGAGTTAGTTCTCAAGTTCATGGAATGAGAGAAAACACTAATGAGTCAGTTCTCAAGCTCATGGAATGAGAGAAACACTAATGAGTTAAGTTCTCAAGTTCATGAATGAGAGACACACTAATTACTCAGCTCTGAAGTTCACGGAGTGAGAGAAACACTAATGAGTCAGTTCTGAATCTCATGGAGTGAGAAGACACTAATGAGACAGTTCTTATGGAATGAGAGAAACACTAATGATTAAGTTCTTAAGTTCATGGAGAGAGAGAAACACTTATTAGTCAGTTCTTAATTTCATGGAATGAGAGAAACAAGAGGTCAATGACCTTGAAGCTCTACTGATAGGTTTTGATAGCTGGATCAGCATTCCTGTGAAGTTTCATGAGCATTTGTCAAGCAGTCTCCGAGGAGTAGTCGCTACAAGTTTTTTATATATAACTCTATGTAAACAAAAATGGCCGCTGCAGCCATGTTTAATGTTGAATTTTCAACAAGGACAAACTTCATGTCATGCTGATTAGAAAAAGTCCCATATCAATATCACTTATAGCTTTCAAGAAGGTAGCGCCGTGGTGTAATGGTAAGCACTGCGGCTTAGTAACCCAGGGATCGCGCGTTCACTCCCAGCCAGGACCGAATTTGGTTTAATTATCGAAATATTTCAAAAAGTATTTCCTACCTTACCAGTCCTTCGGATGAGACTTTAAAACCGAGGTCTGCTCGCTAAAATGCTTAGTGCAATACAGCGAGGATAAATAAACGCTTATACACACACACGCTTTCAAGAAGTAGTCGCTACAAACTTGCTTTTTCAAAATATATTTTTAGCAGTGGCGGCCTTCTTGAATTTCCGGTCGACCTGAAATTTTGCTAGGATCAACGAGACATCAAGAGCAACATTTCTGTGAAGTTTCATGAAAATCTGCCAAGTAGTTTCAGAGGAGTAGTCGCTACAAGTTTTTACAATATAACATTAAGTAAACAAAGATGGCCGCTGGCGGCTATGTTTAATGTCCGATCAAAATAATTTTCGTCAAGGATCAACATCATGTCATGCTGATCATTTAAAAAAAAGTCCCATATCAATATCACTTATAGTTTTCAAGAAGTAGTCGCTACAAACTTGTTTGTTAAAAATCTGTTTTTAGCCATGGTGGCCACCTTGAATTTCTGGCCGAAATGAAATTTTGCTAGGATCAATAAGACATCAACAGCAACATTCCTGTGATGTTTCATGAACATCTGTCAAGTAGTTTCAGAGGAGTAGTCGCTACAAGTTTTTACTATATAACTCTATGTAAACAAAGATGGCCACTGGCAGCCATGCTAAATGTTGAATCAAAATATTTTTTGACAAGGATCAACATCATGTCATGCTGAAAAAGTCCCATATCAATATCACTTATAGTTTTCAAAAAATCATAAAAATTAAAAAAGGAAATTTTACATATATATATATATATATATGAGTCAGTTTAAAAGTTTCATGGATTTTCTCCATTTATATATTATTTTAGCCTTATTCAATTAACTTTGGAGTTGTTTTTGCTATATCCTGCAGTATCGATTCTTTGTCTTATGTATAGAAGTAGGGTTATTCACTCACATACTCTCTCTTCATAACTAATAATAAATGTCAGCGTACAATTTCACTTTAATCCAACCAGCAATGTTCTATTATTAGTACTTTTGTTACTTCCCTTGATCAAAATATCTCCATTTATTTAATTTAATTTGTTTAGCCTTAGTCATTGTTTTCACTAGCTTTGGAGTTGCTTTATACTTTATCCTGCAGTATCGATTTTAGGTTTAAGCTTTTGAGGTAGGGCTTGTGTTATCTTTTTCACATTTTTACTCTCTCTTCATAACTAAATGTCAGGGTACAGTTCTTCCCTCATCCAACCAGATATGTTCTTTTATTAGTATCACATTTGGCTCCAGAGTGTCTATTCAAAGAAAACAGTTTCTGCAACACTGCCAAACGATAAGTTGTTTCTCAAAGAGTTTTGTTTAAACTGCCGTGTATTTTAGTGTTTTTTGTTTCGTATTTGTTATTTTCGTGTTTGTGTACTCCTGATGAAGGCGTTAGCCGAAAGCGCTTGAGTTTTTGTAAACTATAGCACTGTATAAATGTTTTTTTCTCCATCTATTAATTTATTCCAACATTTTCGTATCCCCTCGGGGATCCAGTGCTTTTTGAAAGGTATTTTGTAGATGTATGTATTTTCTCACCCTTATATATATATATATATATATATATATATATATATATAATTATATTCAAATAAACTAAACAAAAAAAAAATACTAATAATAAAAAAAAAGCAGCAAAACATCTGGTAAAGATCAGATGAAAAATAAAAGTCCTATCGTATTAACGAGGCAAAATATAGCATTTTTAACAAAATCAAGGGCCATAACTTCGCTGTTACTGGTCCGATCTGGTTGGTTTTCGAACTTGTCCGAGCTTTCATTGATATTAGCAATCTGTTAAAAGTTTGGTAAAGATCGGATGAAAACTGAAGGCCCTATCGTCTTAACGAGGCAAATATAGTATTTCCAACTATATCAAGGGCCATAACTCCGCTGTTACTAGTCCGATCTGGCTGGTTTTCGAACTTGGCCAAGCTTTCATTGATATTAACAATCCGGTAAAGTAAAAATCGGATGTAAAATGAAGGCCCTTTCGTCTTCACGCAAAATATTAGATCTTAACGAGGTAAAAGTTTAACTCGCCATCCCATAAAAATCATCAGCTCCAAAAAGTAGGTCAAGGTCAGAGATGAAATCCATGCGTCCAAAAAGATGCACTACCCAAGACGCAACTATGTCAAAATAGAATATTTTGTCTTCCAAAGATTAAGCTATAAATTAGGTTTAAAACATCTAGTGCATAATTATAGTTCATGAGAAAGTGATGTAAATGTAACAATTAAAGTTATCTGCCCTTTGCTTGGAGAGTCAAGGTCACTTCCACATTTGCTTTGTCACGTTGCGATGTACCACTCAAGATACAACTATAAGCAAAGTTTTAAAGGTCTAGTGCATACAGTTTGTGAAAAAGTGACCTAAACGAGTCAGTTCTCAAGTTCATGGAATGAGAGAAAACACTAATGAGGCAGTTCAAGTTCATGGAATGAGAAAACACTAATGATTTAATTCTCAAATTCATGGAGTGAGAGAAACACTATTGAGTCATTTCTAAAGTTATGGAATGAGAAACACTAATGAGTCAGTTCTCAAGTTCATGGAATGAGAGAAACACTAATGAGCCAGTTCTCAAGTTCATGGAATGAGAGAAACATTAATGAGCCAGTAGTCAAGCTCATGGAATGATAGAAACACTAATGAGTCAGTTCTCAAGTTCATGGAATGAGAGAAAACACTAATGAGGCAGTTCTCAAGTTCATGGAATGAGAGAAACACTAATGAGCCAGTAGTCAAGTTCATGGAATGACAGAAACACTAATGAGTCAGTTCTCAAGTTCATGCAATGACAGAAACACTTATTAGTCAGTTCTCAATTTCATGGCATGAGAGAAAAACTAATGAGGCAGTTCTCAAATTCATGGAATGAGAGAAACACTATTGAGTCAGTTCTCAAGTTATGGAATGAGAAACACTATTGAGTCAGTTCTCAAGTTCATGGAATGAGAGAAAACATGAGTGAGTTAGTTCTCAAGTTCATGGAATGATAGAAACACTAATGATTTAGTTCTCAAGTTTATGGAGTGAGAGAAACACTTATCAGTTCTCAATTTCCTGGAATGAGAGAAAAAAATAATGAGTCAGTTCTTAAGTTATGGAATGAGAAACACTAATGAGTCAGTTTTCAAGTTCATGGAATGAGAGAAAACACTAATGAGTCAGTTCTCAAGTTCATGGAATGACAGTAAAACTAACGAGTCAGATCTCAAATTCATGGAATGAGAGAAACACTAATGAGTTAGTTCTCATGTTCATGGAGTGAGAGAAACACTTATTAGTAAGTTTTCAATTTCATGGAACGAGAGAAAAAACTAATGAGGCAGTTCTCAAGTTCATGGAACACTTGGAATGAGAGAAACACTTATGTGTCAATTCTCAAGTTCATGGAATGAGAGAAAACACTAATGAATTAGTTCTCAAGTTCATGGAATGAGAGAAAACACTAATGAGTCAGTTATCAAGTTCATGGAATGAGAGACACACTAATGAGTCAGTTCTGAAGTTTGTGGAGTGAGAGAAACACTAATGAGTCAGTTCTGTTCATGGAGTGAGAGAAACACTAATGAGGAAGTTCAAGTTCATGAAATTAGAGAACACTAATGAGCCAGTTCTTAAGTTCATGGAATGAGAGAAACATTAATGATTCAGTTCTCAAGTTCATGGAATGAGAGAAAACAGTAATGAGTCAGTTCTCAATTTCAAGGAATGACAGAAACACTAATCAGTCAGACCTCAAATTCATGGAATGAGAGAAACACTAATGATAAGTTCTCAAGTTCATGGAGTGAGAGAAACACTAAAGTTCAAGGAATGACAGAATCACTAATGAGTCAGTTCTCAAGTTCATGTAATGAGAGAAAACACTATTGAGTCAGTTCTCAAGTTCATGGAATGAGAGAAAACACTAGTGAGTTAGTTCTCAAGTTCATGGAATGAGAGAAACACTAATGAGTCAGTTTTTAAGTTCAGCAAATAAGTGAAAACCCTTATGAGGCCAGATCTCAAGTTCATCGAATGAGTGCAAACCCTAATGAGGCCAGATCTCAAGTTCATGGAACGAGTGCAAACCCTAATGAGGCAGTTTAGAAGTTTGGCAAATGAATGGAAACACTAACGAGCCATTCTCAAATTAATTATTTGGTTAAAAACAAAACAAAGATTTGAATGAACATTTTATCGCATTTTACAAACAATTTGTGTGTTTTAAACAAACATTTTAATAGACGTTATTAAACTTTCTCAGCAACTGATATCATTAACTAACTTAAATAACTTTCAGACTTAGTTAAAAAATATGATTATGTTCTGAATTTTCTGTCTATCTCAATTTAGCCTTTTCCCTCTTTAGGAATAAATATAATTATGAAATGTTCAGAATGTTTGTTTTTTTGGTTGTTGGAAAGTTGTAGGGAGATTCCCCTTCTCCTTTATTGAGAACACTCCTACACCACCGGCATAAACAAGTGGCAGTGAACCTGCAATGTGTATTTGGGTTATTTACCCATTTACCATGTTTTTGCACGTATTTAAACTTTCACGTTTTGGGACTGCCAACAGGATGTATTAGTAATACAAAATGACATGTTTATATCCATCAAGGTCATTCTAATGTATAATGTCTCATACCCAAAACATACACTGTTTGAAAAATAAACATGTTTTATTGTTTTTTTGTTACTAGATCTCTAATCAAAGTAGTAATTCAGATTATTTGGTGGCGGTGGTATGGGTGGTGGTGGTGGTGGGTGGTTGGGAGGGAGGGGGAGGAGGTGGACAAGCAACCCGAACCCCTATGCCTTTGTCCCATCTTTTTCCTGCTACTTAACCTTGTTTGCATTCCCTTTATTGGTGACAGATGCCCAAGGAATGTAACCTAGTTTGTCACCTTCTAACCCCTCTGTCTAGTCAATTACTTTCTTGAATGTGTTAACCCATAAACTTGCAAATACCTTTGGTGCAATGAGATAAAATTTCATTAAATTACTGTTTACACATTTCTTATTCTCCTCTGAAAAGAAGGTGGCCTTGAGCCCGATTAACAAACCTCCCAAACATGCACCACCAGCTCTATTTATATATGGGGCAAAATGCAAGCACTGAGTAGGGCATAGGTTGTCGCAGACAGAAGTAGTTAAGGGAAGTAACACAAAGAAGATTTCATAAAATTAAAAGTATGAGTTACCTTTCTTTTGTGTAGACTGGAGACAAAAAATACTATTTTTTTTGTGTTAAAGGACACTGATACCAGCAGGTTAATAAGGTCAGGGTCTTACATGACGACTCAATTGTCCAAGATCTTCTTACAGACTGGGACTCAATTGTCCAAGATCGTGTTACAGACTGGTATCAGCATAGTAAGTGTTTAAAATTTAAAATCAAGAGGGTCTGTACCGCTCTACTTGCTATATGGAGTCTGTGTGGTGGGGAACACTACATCGATATGCGCGCATAGGCTTAGTACTGATCATTCCTGCCAAGTTTCACTGAAATCCAGCCAGAGCTCAGGAAAACTAGTCTGGATCAAGTTTGTGTATAAGGGGCCATAACTCTGTCAAAAATCATTCAACCGAAACACGGCTAAGATATGCAGAACTGGGCTTGGTACTGATCATCCCTGCAAAGTTTTGTTGAAATCCGGGCAGGAGTTCAGGAGAACTAGTCCGGACAAAGTTTGTACACTAAAACATAACTCCGCCAAAAATCATTCAACCGTACCACGGCGATGATATGCACAACTGGGCTTGGTACTGATCATTCCTGCAATGTTTTGTTGAAATCTGGCCAGGGGTTCAGGAGAACTAGTCCGGACAAAGTTTGTGCATTAAAACCTTTAAAGTGCCGTAACTCTGCCAGCTGAATTGAATTGAATGTTGTTTAATGGCTCATCAACACAGTATAGGTTATTTAGAGCCGCCCGAGAGAGAGGGGAGGGCTACATAGGAATCCGGGAACCGTGCCCTACTCTTATTATCGAATAGATGCCTATGGTTCTTTAACGTGCTCGGATGATAGACCGATACACGGGACCACCCAGTTCATGTCCCCATCCGACGGACGAGGCTAAAGGAAAGTGTCTTGCCCAAGAACACACCGATAAAACTCAGTGGCACCACGGAGGATTGAACCCGGGGTCTCCGGTTACAAATCCTCCATGCTACGGACTGCGTCACGCCAGCCAAAAATCATTTAACTCCGCCACAAATCATTCAACCGTACAACTAGACCTGGTACTGATCATCCCTTAAAGTTTTGCTGAAATCTGGCCATGAGTTCGGAAGAGACGAATCGCGACAAAGTTTGCGTATTAAAACCTCTAAAGGTTCATAACTCTGCCAAGAATCATTCAATTGGAACACAGCAATGATATGCACAACTAGGCTTGATACTGATCAACCTTGCCATGTTTCGCTGACATCTGTCCAGGGGTTTCTGACAACTAGTCCAGGCAAAGTTTGTGTATTAAAACCTATAAAGGGCCGTAACTCCGCATAAAAATCTTACAGCTTGAAAACGGTGAAGTTATGCACACATCTAGGCTTGGTACTGATCATCCCTGCAAAGTTTCGTTGAAAATCAGCCATGTCAGAAAAAATAGTCCGGACAAATTTTGTACTAAAACCTTTAAAGGACCATAACTGCCAAACTCATTCAACCGGAACACGGTGATGATATGCACAACTAGGCTTGATACTCATCATCCCTGCAAACTTTCGTTGAAATCCAGCCAAAAGAAGGCCCTATCGTCTTAACGAGGCAAAATACAGCATTTTTAACTAAATCAAGTGCCATAACTCTGGTATTACTAATCCGATTTGGCTGGTTTTCGAACTTGACCAAGCTTTCATTGATATTAACAATACGAAAAAGTTTGGCGAAGATCGGATAAAAAAATAAAAGCCCTATCATCTTAATGAGGCAAAATACAGCATTTTTAACTAAATCAAGAGCCATAACTCTGGTGTTACAAGTCCGATCTCGCTGGTTTTCGAACTTGTCCGAGCTTCCATTAATATTAACAATCTGGGCAAGTTTGGTAAAGAGCAAATAATAAATGAAGGTACTAGTGTCCACAAGGCAGAATATGGCAGTTTTCGGCAAATCAAGGGTCATAACTCCAGTGAAACTAATCCGATCTGGCTGGTTTTTGAACATGTCCAAGCTTTTATTGATATTAACAAAATGTGCAAGTTTGGTAAAGATCAAATAATAAATGAAGGTGCTAGAGTGGTCACAAGGCAGAAAATGGCATTTTTAAGCAAAACAAGGCCATAACTCTGGTGTTACTAATCCGATCTGGCTGGTTTCCATTGATATAAATACACCGGTAAAGTTTCATAAAGATCAAATACAAAATAAAGGTGCTAGAGTGTAAACAAGGCTTAATATGGCATTTTTCAGCAAAACAAGAGCAATAACTCTGGTGTTACTAATCCGATTTGGCTGGTTTTGATATAAAGACAGTGGCAAAGTTTCGTAAAAGTCCGATTGACAATGAAGTCTTTATTGCGTAAACAGAACAAAAGTTGACGGACGGACGACGGACTGACGACGGACAACTCGCCATCACATAAGCGGACGATCAAGCTAAAAATGTTCAAATTCATGATAAGAAAGTACAATGTCCTATCATTCAAATTATGGTGCAAGGACAATGTTTTTAGGTCTAAAATTTAAACTTACTGAATCTTGCATATAATCGGGCGTTACTTTTTTTTAAATTACTTAACCCTGGTGCATAACCTAAGATAGCACTGTGCAAAATGGATAACCTTGTAAATAAGGGGTATTTTTAGACTCTTTCATACTATTTAGGTCCTTTATACTAGCAAATATCATTAAAGGCCTGATGTACCTGCTTTAATATTGTGGAAAATGTCTGTCATACAGCATATACTTACCAGGTTTGAGCCTCTGGAATGATATCATCAACAACAACGTATATCATGGCACCCGCGGCAAAGGCTAGGGCGTAAGGTAGAATAGGTTCCGCTATCACAACTGCTAGTGCACCAAACAGACCTGCTATTGGTTCCACTATACCACTTAACTGACCAAACCTGAAAAAGTGATTAGTATTATTTTACTTGGAAACTTGTTAAGTAATTTGAATCCATACAGATCCATACAGATAACTGATTCAAAATTTGCAAAATCTATTTAAATTAATTTACTGTCCTAAGTTTTGTTAAAGAGAATGCAGTAGAGACACGGCAAAACAATCGTTAATGCTGAGAGTTCTGAAAAATTCGGAAAGAATTATCAAAATCGGATGATAAACAAAAAAGATCATTTGAAGGTCATGTTGAAACGGATATGGAAGCCGCCATTTTGAGAGCTATGACATCATATTTCTAAGTGACCATAATATATGGAATATTTATAAATTTATAGTTAAAACAATGACAGCAGCTGTATGAAAAATATGTAGGTTTATTTAATTGCAATAATGCTTTATATGACCAGTAAAGAATTTTGCATTCATTTCTTTAAATGATATTTATCAATATGTCATGGTGGCTGCCATATCCGTTTTAGAACAACCTTCAAATGGTCATATCTTTTTTGTTTATAATCTGATTTTGAAAATTCTTTCACCTTTTCCCAAGTTTTTCGGAATTCTCAATAAAAGAGCTTGTTTGGCTGTGTCGCTACATTCCCTTAAAGAGTTAGGTACATTTGGCCAAAACTGGCCAAATATCCAAATAGATATTTTCCTAATTCTCAAATTGTGACAACACCAGTTTTATTAATGAAGTACCAAACAGTAAATTACGTTCTGGTAAATCAATTTTATGTATAATTATATACAATAAAGTAAAACACATTTTTCCTTGCACCTTGCCCTTCCATATTAAACTGGTAAATAAGTAAGAGTCTCTCTTCATCCTAATATTAATTAGCTCTTGATTTTTTTCATAAGCATATTTAATGTCATATTTAATTTCATACCAATCAATTACTACTTGTATTTAAATACTTTGCCCATTGACCGACATAAACATTGTGTGTCTATCATGCTCAGCAAAGCATACAATAGAAAGGTCTGTTACCATTTAAAGACAACAAATAAAAGCTGAAGATTAGCGGCTAATAGCCAAAGATTAGTGGCCAATGGCTGGACTTTTATCCCTGATAACAACATAGCAATTAGTTTTCGGTTATTTATTGGAAGGTTAAACTTTGCAGAATCTCATACAAATTTATCCTTTAACCCGTTACATATATATAATGAACTGTTCTTTCTTTGAATTAAGAGCATTCCATTTATGTGACAAAGGGGTGTTTTGGGGAAAATCTGATCAGCAGCCAGACATTGTAAACCCTGATCAGCCTGCGACTTACACGCAGATTGATAAACCCTGATCAGCCTGCGAGTTACTCGCAGGCTGATCTGGGTTTACAATGGACGCAAAGGCTATTATAGTCGTGCTTAGTGGGTTAAGGGTTAACATAAAATCAATTTGTCACATGATTTGGCAAAGTTTACCATCCAATAAATAACAGAAAACAAAAAGTCAATCTGTACATGATATGGGAGAGTGTACAAAAGTCATGGAAATTAATTCTTATAAATAATTCCAACTATTTTTGTTTTTGTGTAATGCATCTATTTTTATTTTTTCAACAAAAACAGCACACATCCATCAACACTGAAAGTCATAAAACTTACAGGTAACGTACAGGTCCGAGACCATACACATCAGCATAGCTACTTTAAGGCCCGGGCCTATACATCAATTTGAAAAATGAAAAAAAAAGTAAAATCCAAAAATGCATTAAAAACTGAAGCCGGAGGGGAAGGGGAGGTGTGTGTGGAGGGGAGGATGGGGTTTAAGGGTCGACATTTTTTTTCTTCTTTTTTTTTTTTACAGTCTAGGTAATTCAACTTTGTCAAATGTTAATTATCAAATTTGTCAAAAATATTTGTTCAAATACCACACAAGTGTTCTGTCAGATATACGCCAAAACGCACCATTACATAGCCAAGTTTAAAAAACAAACATCGTGAGAGCATGCCCCCCGGATCCCCCTAGTTTGTCGGGCCTATATATGCATTCCAGGTCAGCTATTCCCCTGATACGTAAGCTTCTTGAGGCTCTTCTAATGTTTTACTCTTTTGTTTTTCGCTTTTTTTTTTCTTCATTGGTACGGTATGTGACAGCTGACTTTAAATTTCTCCAGGGACTTATACTTACAGACTACTGATATGACAAGAATGTCAAGAGATAAAACATCCCAATCAGAATCACTTACCAGAAACATTTAAACGTTGACATTCCCGATCCCTTCAATGGTAAACTAACTGCCAGACCCTCAGGGAAATTTTGTATACCAATTCCTATAGCTAAATTTCTGAAAAAAAGAGAGAGAGAGATTAAAATCATGCAAAATCAAATAATCCAATCAAATGGTAACCTCTAGGCAGGCATGTGCTAAAAGGCTGAGTGGAGCTGAGTTGAGTGGAAAGGAGTGGAGTTGTGGTGTGGAGTGTAGTTGACTCCAAAACGATAACATTGACTCCAAAAAGCGGAGTGGTGGAGTGGAAATGTGGAGATGGAGAGTGAAGTGGAGTGTAATTGATTCCAAAATCTGTAAAAGACAGACAAAACATGAACAGCTGAGCTGGTCATTAATTTAGATACATCTCTAAATCTACATGCTTCTATAACAATGTTTATTGATTGATTGAATTGGATTTTATAGTCGCACCAACAGCTAAGGTCATATGGCGACTTTCCAGCTTCCATTGGTGGAGGAAGACCCCAGGTGCCCCTCCGGGCAATTTTCGTGCACGGGCGGGCACCTGGGTAGAACCACCGACGTTCCGCAAGCCAGCTGGATAGCTTCATCACATAAAGATTCCTAGACCCCTGAGGGATCTAACCAAGGAACACAACAGATACAGTACATGTATAACAGGGATATAACCAAGAAACACAACAGATACAGTAATGTATAACAGGGATATAACCAAGAAACACAACAGATACAATACATGTATAACAGGGATATAACCAAGAAACACACCAGATACAGTAATGTATAACAGGGATATAACCAAGAAACACAACAGATACAGTACATGTATAACAGGGATATAACCAAGAAACACAACAGATACAGTACATGTATAACAGGGATATAACCAAGAAACACAACAGATACAATACATGTATAACAGGGATATAACCAAGAAACACAACAGATACAGTACATGTATAACAGGGATATAACCAAGAAACACAACAGATACAGTACATGTATAACAGGGATATAACCAAGAAACACAACAGATACAGTACATGTATAACAGGGATATAACCAAGAAACACAACAGATACAATACATGTATAACAGGGATATAACCAAGAAACACAACAGATACAGTACATGTATAACAGGGATATTACCAAGAAACACAACAGATACAGTACATGTATAACAGGGATATAACCAAGAAACACAACAGATACAGTACATGTATAACAGGGATATAACCAAGAAACACAACAGATACAGTAATGTATAACAGGGATATAACCAAGATAAACAACAGATACAGTAATGTATAACAGGGATATAACCAAGATAAACAACAGATACAATACATGTATAACAGGGATATAACCAAGAAACACAACATATACAGTACATGTATAACAGAGATATAACCAAGAAACACAACAGATACAGTAATGTATAACAGGGATATAACCAAGAAACACAACAGATACAGTAATGTATAACAGGGATATAACCAAGAAACAACAGATACAATACATGTATAACAGGGATATAACCAAGAAACACAACAGATACAGTAATGTATAACAGGGATATAACCAGGAAACAACAGATACAATACATGTATAACAGGGATATAACCAAGAAACACAACAGATACAGTAATGTATAACAGGGATATAACCAAGAAACACAACAGATACAGTAATGTATAACAGGGATATAACCAAGAAACAACAGATACAATACATGTATAACAGGGATATAACCAAGAAACACAACAGATACAGTAATGTATAACAGGGATATAACCAAGGAACACAACATATACAGTACATGTATAACAGGGATATAACCAAGAAACACAACAGATACAGTAATGTATAACAGGGATATAACCAAGAAACAACAGATACAGTAATGTATAACAGGGATATAACCAAGAAACACAACAGATACAGTAATGTATAACAGGGATATAACCAGGAAACAACATATACAATACATGTATAACAGGGATATAACCAAGAAACACAACAGATACAGTAATGTATAACAGGGATATAACCAAGAAACAACAGATACAATACATGTATAACAGGGATATAACCAAGAAACACAACAGATACAGTAATGTATAACAGGGATATAACCAAGAAACACAACAGATACAGTAATGTATAACAGGGATATAACCAAGAAACACAAAAGATACAGTAATGTATAACAGGGATATAACCAAGAAACAACAGATACAATACATGTATAACAGGGATATAACCAAGATAAACAACAGATACAGTAATGTATAACAGGGATATAACCAAGAAACAACAGATACAATACATGTATAACAGGGATATAACCAAGAAACACAACAGATACAGTAATGTATAACAGGGATATAACCAAGAAACACAACAGATACAGTAATGTATAACAGGGATATAACCAAGAAACAACAGATACAATACATGTATAACAGGGATATAACCAAGATAAACAACAGATACAGTAATGTATAACAGGGATATAACCAAGAAACAACAGATACAATACATGTATAACAGGGATATAACCAAGAAACACAACAGATACAGTAATGTATAACAGGGATATAACCAGGAAACAACAGATACAATACATGTATAACAGGGATATAACCAGGAAACAACAGATACAATACATGTATAACAGGGATATAACCAAGAAACACAACAGATACAGTACATGTATAACAGGGATATAACCAAGAAACACAACAGATACAGTAATGTATAACAGGGATATAACCAAGAAACACAACAGATACAGTACATGTACAACAGGGATATAACCAAGAAACACAACTGATACAGTAATGTATAACAGGGATATAACCAAGAAACACAACAGATACAATACATATTTCACTTAACCTTTTTTTACACTGAATACATCATTTGTGTTGTGTTTTGAAGTCAACACATACATTATTTAATTGATTTAATATTTTGGAGTCGACTCCAAAATGTTGGAGTTTATACTACTCCACTCCACTTCATTACTCCACTCCACAACTCCACTCCACTCAGCTTTTTAGCACATGCCCTCTAGGCGTGAGTATACAAGCTGTCACTTGTCTATACAATTAATATGTGTATGAAGTAGGAAAACTATGTATTGCAGAAAGGAGAAAGAGATCCCACCAGCCGGCCCACCATACGTACAGCAAGGGAAAAGAGACCGCATAATCTAGTTAATCCAAGCAGCAAGGACGAAGACCATAGCCCATTACACTGCTATAAATCCATTGCAGAGTTGATATACCCCTAGCAGAACACACAATCATGAATAAACCAAAGACAGAGTTGGTAATTATAACACCAGCAAAATGCATTATAAACCAAAGACAGTGTTGATATAATCCCAGCAGAATACACAATAAACTAATGGCAATGTATATCCCATGCAGAATTCATTTTGAATCCATGGATAGTTGGTATAACCCCAGAAGAATGCATTATAAATCCAATGCAGAGTGGGTATAACCATAGCACATAATCATTACCGTGGCTGAACTGATGTTCTAGAGATCACCTGTGTTAAGACACCAATTTTATTCTACCCTTTAGTGGGCTCTTAATACAGATTTGACTATTTCTAAAGTTAAAATAATATTGCAAATTGCCTAAAAGCTGTACCGTATTTTACCTTGTATAGTACGCAGTTTTTTTACCACTTCTACGGTTTCCGAAAGTGGGGTGCGTACAATATAAGGAAACAATAAAAAGAACTTTTTTTTTCTTGCAGAAAATCGATGTCTGGCCCTGGGAAGAAAAACCTTGACGACGAACAGACATCGAGACAGAAAATTGTGAATACCGATAATACACAATTTTTTCGTAATTTATTCGCTTCATATAAGTAATATATTGACTTAATTCGAATTATAAATGAATAAAGTGTATTATGATGCTTGTTTTTGTATAAATGTTTGCATGTGTGTTGTAAAACTTCAATAAATTGTGTGAAAAATCGTCCCTGTTGTTTATATCGCGTGACGTAATATCACGTGACTTCCAGCTGTTTAGACTTTAGACTGGTACATGGAGTATTGTTACAGTTCTATTCTATTCTAATATTTATAGGATTTTATTTAATATTTTATAAAAAATTAATGAAGTTTTTGCTTTATTTTGAAAGACATATATTTTAGACGGCGTAGAAAGGCAGAATCACCCTACTTTGAAATGGCTATTATTCAATAATGCTTGTGAAAACATGCTTACCGGTACACATTTGATGACTGATAATTGGGTCAAACAAAATCGCACCTCGGCTGCAGTACAGCCACATTTTAAACACGGGGTAGAGTGGGGTATTTCTATAATCCTTTGAAGTTGCCGTGAGTAGCGACTATTTCTGAGGATGCACTTTGACACGCCGTGTGACCTTTACCAGATTTAGCCACAGGGTACAGGTAACTGATCATGCGTTACACTTGTGCTACACTTATGATAAGCACTGGTTCATGTGAATACACAATGTTAGTATAATCGGCATAATGGATTACGGTAACCAACGACTTTGTTGTGTTTTAGTAGATATAATTATCGGAATACGGACAATTATCTGCGGCATTATAATTGGCTCTTTGATGAGATGATACAAGATAGGTACTCCCCTGAAGATTGGCAATTAATGATTGAAGTAATTATATTTACTTTTGTACGCTTATTTTCTCGATAGTGATTTTTTTTTTTTTTAACCTTTTATTTTCGTTGAATGGTTCATCTAGGAAAACTAATATTTTGATGCGTATTATACACGGAAACAACTTTTTTACCCCAGTTTTGACCTCTGAGAAGGGGGTGCGTACTATACACGGGTGTGTACTATACAAGGTAAAATACGGTATTAACCCTTAGGCTGGTATGAATGCATAATGGACTGTCCTTTCTTTTAAATTTAGACCATTCCATTTATATTACAAAGGGGTGTTTTTGAGAAATGACTGATGAGCAGACGTACATTGAACTGGGTTTACAATGGACGCAAAGGCTACTGAAGTCGCCCTTAGCAGGCTAAGATTTAATATGTCATTATTAACATGTAAATGGCTGTTTTCCTGATTTTTAACATATTTAAGGTAATACTGCCCGTAAACAGACATAAATATGTTACCTTGCATTTTCAAAAGTAGCTGCTGGAGACTTTCCTATAGCACCAAAACCAACGCCTACGGCTAAGCCCTCTGGAATGAGAACGCATTCAAACATGCTTAATTTATTTCTCGAGATTTCAAAGGCACAGTTTTAACATGGTTTGACAGTCCATTTCATGTGCTAGACTATGGCCTAAATATTGACAGCAATCAAATTTGTCTTTCAATTGTTAGTCATTGAAGTAATCTCACTAAAATCATTTAAAAATCAAATCTATGGGATGTTTGTCATAGACTAGATAGTTGTTTACATACCGGTAATATGCTTTCTGAGCTCTTGACTGGTTCCCTAAGTAAGCTTTATGACAAGAAACTACAATGACTATCATTTCGTTTTCTTCGTGCATCTGTCTTACTGTCAACCGGGGAAACAATCTTGAATTGGCAATCTGTATCTCAGACCTTATAAATGTTTGATCAGTTCAGTAATGATTGGTCAAACAAATAATCTGGAGCACTGGCAGTAACAGCAAAATATATGACAATGTCAGTATGAAATGTATGTAGTTTACATGGATACTGAACTGACTCGGCATAATTTTATGTAAAGTAATAGCTAAAAAGTGTGGAATACAATATGCCCGCCAAAGGTCAAATAATTTTGTAAAGAAAAAGTAACTGTCTGATAGATCAACAGGAAGTGTCAGAGAGCCTGATGAATGGCCTCTGGACCTTATTATTGGCCAGAAGGAAATGAAAGGAATTTCTCAATCTGATAAATGCCCCATGGATGGACCTTCTAGTGGTAGTTTAAAGTTTAGTTTAGACTTATTTATTTTACATCGATTGTAACGAAAGCTCTATGAACTTATTTGAATCACTCTCGACCTTTTGATCATGGGTCCAACGCTCCACAATTGTGGTAGGAACGTAGATGGAATTGAATTGAATATTGTTTAACGGCTCATCAACACAGTATAGGTTATTTAGAGCCGCCCCAGAGAGAGGGGAAGGATACATAGGAATCCGGGAACCTGCCCTTCTCTTATTATGGAATAGATTCCTATGGTTCTTTTACGTGCTCGGAGGATAGACCGATACACGGGACCGCCCTGTTTACGTCCCCATCCGACGGACGAGGCTGAGAGAAAGTGTCTTGCCCAAGAACACACCGATGGAACTCAGTGGCACCACGGAGGATTGAACCCGGGGCCTCCGGTTACAAATCCGCCGCGCTACCGACTGCGCCACGCCAGCCCTCTCTGGAAAGCATTTGGTAGGTGCTGACACTAAGGAAGGCAAAGGATGTCTCAAATTTTTTTTCAAGATGCACTGTGGACATAATAAGAGAAAGGAAAAGGGCACTAAAATTAATAGGATAAATTGTTCTACCATGGGTACACTAAATTGTGTGTACAGTTTCAAGATTGTATGTTGAATAGTTTACAAGTTACATCACTAAAGCTGTTTTTCAGGATTGGGTCATTGTCAGGTCAATATGAAGTTTCATAAGCTTATGTCTTATATTTCCAGATTTATTGCGGGGAATGCGTATGTCCATATGATATCAAACGCAACCTTGACCTTTATCCTACTGAACCTAAAATCAATAGGGTTTCTTCCCTCACCAAGGGCATATACAAGTTTCACGGGAGATGGTGTTCTACTTTCGTAGTTATCTTGGTAATATGTGTGTCCATATGAAGTCATGGCAACCTTGACCTTTGATTTACTGAACCCAAAAGCAATAGGGTTCCTTCTCTAACCACGACCATATACAGTTTCATGAGAGTGGGTTTTATAATTTCGTAGTTATCGCGGGAATGTGTCTGTTCATATGAGGTCATGGCTAACTTTGACCTAATGATCCCTACATCAATAGGGTTCCTCCTCTCACCAAGGTAGTGTTTTTTTCTATATTTTGGGAACATAACCCATACCATCACAACTGGGAATGTTGGCACACTTTAACCAAAAAAAATGCTCAATTGCGATTTTTCCCCCTCAAAAATGGAGAAAAAAAAAATTGGCATTGGGAATATGACTGAATAACGCCTTTAAAAACAGCCAACAAAAAAGACTGAAGGGCAATGAAGTTTGTTTGACAGTGGGTGTTGTACTTTCAAAGTTACTGTGAGGAATGACTAATTGTTTACCAACGGACAAACAGTATGATGTAGGACAAACCCATACCATAATACTCCCCACTTTTCACACAAGCGTACCAAAACTCACCTGGTATATTATGTATAGTGATAGCTATAATAAGCAGTAGAATTCTTCTCCAACTCTTTTTTCTGGCTGACTCTTCTGACTCATCATGTGATGTATACGGGCTGCTGACATTTCCCGTCTGCTCATGTTGTCTCCGCCTTGTGACTAGACCAGATTTGTTACCTGAATGTACAAGGAAGACAACTCTTGTCATGACCATTGTAGTAGGGGAACAACTCGTTGTCATGACAACTGTACACGAAAATATCAGCAAATTTTGAAATAGTTATAAAGTATCTTTTAAAAAGTATTCATTATATACAAAATATTTTGGGATACACATGAAAGAGCTAAAGTATATGTATTTGAAATGTGTTGAAACAGCTATTACAATTCAAACAAAGGGCCATAATTCTGTAATAATTAGGCAATCAAAAGTAGAGGGAAATAAGGTTATCAGTTGTTGTGTGCATATGAATTTTGGGAACAATCCATTTGAAACTCTTTGAAACTCTTCGAGAAAAATGTGTTAAGGGACATTATACAATATCAGAGTGGAAAATTCAAAGTCTAACAAAGGACCATAATTCTGTAAAAAAAATTAAAGCAATCAAGAATATATTATGATGTAAAGGGACATCAAGTCATCAGTTGTTACGCGTATATGACGTTTGGGAACAACCCATTCGAAAGTGTTTGAAATGCAAATAATAAAAATATGTTAGGGGATGGGACGTTATGGACAGTGAGATTCCTATATAGCCCCCATTTCACATTGAAAGTCAGATACCATTAAACTAAAGTTATTGCATAAACATTCCCTTATTACAATTAAAGGGACACATGGCAATCTTGAAGTTTTTATCAAGCATTAACATATACATCTCAATTTATTAATCCAGTATCATTTTGACTTTATACCTGATTGCATATATAGAGGATCTTGAACGAGTTCCCATTTCATATAAGATTTATGAAACGAGTTATGAATTATTTTAATTTTAACGAGCCTTTTGGCGAGTTTCATAAATCTTATATGGAATGGGAACGAGTTTAAGATACTTTTTATCACATAACACTGCAATCAAATTAGTAAAAATTAATTCAGATGGACATAGAACCGCCACGACATCAGACACACTTTAGCGCCAAAACGTCATAAAATATGTGACGTCGTAACGTCGCGTCTCACACATAAGGTTGCGTATAAAATAGTTCGTGTTTTACCTCTTTACAAAATAGCTGTTTACGCCAACTTTTTAACAAACCAACAACAATGTTTTGTATAACGTGCATTATTTTTATAAGCAGTTACAAATAATAAGTTTTTGACTCAGATCTGGGTGGATAAATAAAATAGTTTCAGTTAATAAACTTGCGTAGTGTTACAGGTTTAACTCAACCAATGAAAATAGTTTCAGGCTGTATTACACGTGTGTCATACAATAGAGTATTAAATGGGTGTTCGACACTGCTAACAAGGGACGTTTTGTGATAAAATTAAATAACATTTTTAGTTTAAATTTTTATTCTAATTCAGGTTTAGATAAAAAAATATATATTATTGGTGCAATATTATCAACAGTTAGTAGTATTCAAAAACAATTTGCTTAATACTATTCTTATAATTAATTTTTAATGATTGAACAAATGCAAGCTATGAAGAAAAGCTAATGGGATGCCACAAGTTCTTCAGAAATCAAGATTGCTTTGTGTACCTTTAAGGGCAATATCTGTTTTGCATGCATTGATTTTGATCATCAAATATCTCAAAGAAACACATTCCACCACAATTTGGTACAAATCCAATGTTATTTAGTTGAAAAAGTGTAAACAGGCTGATATTTGCTTATTTTGACATAATCTAAAGCACTAACATTTTGTTCATTGTAAACTTGTCTGAGATTTTATTGAACTTGTTTTCAAATTGAATGTGTTGAAAATCTGAAATTGTTTAATCAAGTTATCACATCTTGTTTACAACCTAAAATTCACTTACTTTTTTAAATAATCAAGGGAAATAACTCTTAACGCATGTGTGTCAGTTTTTCTCTTTGTATAACTCGTTTAATATCTTACTGAAACAAATATTCAAATAATTTTGTAAAATTTCAAAATCATCCACTACAGTAATTGCGATCCCAAAAATGGGACGACAACAGATGATGGGATGTTGTCCGACAACGCAAAATCGAATAAACCAGTTTAGCCTTTTACAAGCATCGTCTAAACCCATGTTTGACTGAGTATATAGGCTCCCGTTAACCATTCGCCAAATCGCCATAGGCGAAAAGAAACCCGAACTGGCGCATGAAAATCGTAAGAAATACATAGCAAATTCGCCAGACATCGGCAGTCTGGCGAATCGATATTTCCGACCGATTTTGTCGGAAATATCTTGGAAAATCCCGAATTCTAATATACCATGTCTTTGACTGTTTATAAGCCAATATCCCGCTGGGTGTTGTTAGCTAATTAGCGACAATCAGTTTTGGACCGATAACTAATTATCGCAGTGTTTATTGAAAACCACTGTCAAACTGTTGCTTGCGATAGACGCCGTCCACTGTTCCACCTCTCGCTGTCAATTAACTAGTTTGTGTCCCCGCGCTCAATATTATCCATATATTTAACTGCGTTATCGAGCCGGGTAAAACATCAAATAAAATGGCGCCCTCTTACAACCAAAATGGCCAATCAAAACAGAAAGTGCATGAAGTGTGACACTGTTGGTTTAAGAATTAATCAGCCAGAGATGCTCTGTTTAAAGGCCGATGATCTTTTTGAACTTTACGATTACTGGTAAATGTGGAGTGCCCACTAATTAGCTGTACATGCAGTAGCGTAAACTGGAACAACGGCAAGTGTGAACGTGTTTGATCGGCTGTCTGTAAATTGTGACAATTTTATGTTTGATTGTTCGATCAACATGAAACAATAGTCAGGTGTGATTACTCAAAATATTGGTACAATTTTAGAATGAAGTGGTTTTTGTTACTTATTCTATGCATGATAGTGGTGGTGTATGTAGCATTTCCAAATTTTGTCTCACAATGCAACGTGATCTTTCTAGCTTCTTTGGAACCCGTTAACAGGAAACAGCCAAAGAATGAGTCACATACTCCAATATGCATTAACTTACATTAAATAAATACAATTTTTAAAAAGTTTTGAATATTGTGCACCTCAACTTTTAATTATAAGCACTAAATCAGCAGAATGCAGCATGCATATGATATGGAAATATTATTACCCTATAGGTTAATATTAAAGCATACACTTATAACTTACTTTTGATGTGTACGCAAACGCGAGGTTTTAGCTCCTTCAATTAAAATTCCAAAATATCTCGGCAAAAGTCTGGCTAAAGACATTCTAATCTGGCTAAAGAAATTTTTAGCGCTTTAGCCAGATTTGACTGAAGGGTTTAAAATCCTAGCGCTAGCCTAGAGTATGATAATATCACATATGGAGTGATAACATAATCAATCAAACATGTCATGATGAATGGAGTGATAACGTAAATCAATCAAACATATATATGTCATGATGAATGGAGTGATAACGTAAATCAATCAAACATGTCATGATGAATGGAGTGATATCGTAATCAATCAAACGTGGGTTCCAACAATTTTTATAAGCAGAGCTAAAACATCTAATACTGAGAACTCCTGATCGTTCACCTTAAGAAGTTCAACCAAGTGCTCTATTTCAGTCAAGAGTTAAACAATGTAGGTCTACAGGCCTCTAACCACTCTTACAGCCTGCCTGAAAGAACAATGAGAGTTTACACCCAGATGCTATACCTACCGAGTGTATGAAATAGGGACATCTAACAGGCATAAGATGTTTGGAGGAAAAAAAAAGGCTGCCTATTCTATGTATTATAGTTAGAAAGTTTGTTTCCACTAACAGTCAGACAAACTATAGGATCTTTTTCCTTCTTCTTTGATCTTTGAGCCTTTATTAAGTATCAATCAAAATACAACATTATATTTCGAGGAGTGAGTGGGAAACTGTTGTAACTATATATAAATAAAGAACAAGATACAACAGTTTTACACTATGCCCTCGATTTGTATACCTTAGATCAAAGTGAGCCAATCAAAAGCATTAGTATATACAGGCCCGTAAGCAGCCCGAAAATTTGACGGAGGCAAAAATCTAAAAATGTAGATCTAGATATGCATCCATTAAATTTTCACGCATGTCCGATTAATATGTATGCAATATTTTTATACAATCTTAACCAAAACCAAACCAGAGGGCTGGCGTGGCGCAGTTGGTAGTTTGTAACCGGAGGCCCTGGGTTCAAACCTCCATGGTGCCACTGAGTTTTGTCTGTGTTCTTGGGCAAGACACTTTCCCTTAGCCTCGTCTGTCGGATGGAGACGTAAACCAGGCGGTCCCGTGTATCGGTCTATCCTCCGAGCACGTTAAAAGAACCATAGGAATCTATTCGATAATAAGAGTAGGGTACGGTTCCCGGATTCCTATGTATCCTTCCCCTCTCTCTGGGGAGGGTCTAAATAACCTATACTGTGTTGATGAACCGTTAAACAACATTCAATTCAATTCAATCCAAAACCAAACCATAAACACCATTCTATTATACGGAACATATGAACTAAACCTATATTTTAGGCATTTTTGAACCGTTGTTGTTCTACAATTGAAAAAGGTTTTAGATTTTTAACAAACTCTTTTTCAAAACTTTGTACCTCCAGAAATTCTGACGGAGTCACTTTTTGCCTCAGTGTAGTTACGGGCCTGATATATGATACGTCAAAACTGTTTCCGTTTTAAATACTTAATCACTTTTAAAAACACTTTGTGACACGTGGCAAAAATATTAAATATGACTTAAGTTTCTGCAACCTGTTATCAATAACAATCTTATGAGAAAGTTTTATGTTTATAACGCTATCACCATACACACCTTGTTTTAGTTCTAGAAAATAGAAAGCTTATCACACACAGGGTCAAATGAGAGACAACTCTGTCCGATATGTGAGACAATATTTTCTTGCATACCGGATAAGGCTATCCATGTTTTACATGGGGGATGGAAAGTCTTATCTTTATGGGTAAATATAAAAGTCACGCGCGCACCAACATCCTGTATGCAGGAAAACATGCAAGTTCAACGCACAACATTTCTCTGATATGGAAGAAAAAAAATCTATCATGGGTATTCGGTTCAGATAGGGAATTCCAACCCTCGGTATAAGTGGTTTAATCGAAACCTTGACAGGGCCTCGGTTTCAATAAAAACACTTATACCGAGGGTTGGAATTCCCTATCTGAACCGGATACCCATGAAAGATTCTTATAATCTTGAGTTTGAGCTGACCTGCCCTGATATGCAATGAACAATGTTGAAGATAGTGTGAACTATTCAAGGGAGATTACCTAAACCATCTTCCTGTGTACCTAACTGTATTTGTACACTGTTATCTCCCATGTCACCATCTTTGTCTAGTTTCTGAGCTGTGTTGAGTGATAAAGCAAAACTTGATGTGCTATCTGCACCCTGAAATAATAGGTTTTCATGGAAACTCATGTACATGTATTTGCAAAATTAGAACGGCAATGGATTGGCTTTTGTCGCTGATATACAGTTTTCCGCTGATATAGTTTCTATTTGACTGGCTCAGCTTGCATAACGCGTTGAGCACTTACTTAACACAGTAAAAATGCTGTTATGTGTGTTGAGTAAGGAAAAATGACTGACCATTCCAAGCAATTGTTTACTTAACTCTGATTGGCTGATATAAAAGAGGGAGGACATCAATAAATGGAACGGCAATGTGCTTAACCCAGCACGTTGCAGGTCAGGACCCCTTTCATATGACATTGAGTATTTAACTTATACTCACTGCTCTGATTTGTTATAAACATGGCAGTCTGGTGTATACAGTATGTATCTGCCTCTAGAATTTAGGAACGAAATAGTCCCTGGGATGCCCCTGAACTTGTGTACAGTTTTTATAACCTCCCGGGGGTTATACAGTTTTATTTTAACTTAATATGGGTTATACAGTGTCATTTGAACCTCCTATAGGTTATTTCTGTATACCATCTCATATACAAAAACAAATGTATTAACTTCTTTTCCGCAAAGGTTGATCGCTCCAAGTTTGTTTATACCAGTATTTATCGTTCTAACTTATAATATGAAATGAACAAAACAATTCATTTCTTCAAAGGTTGATTGTTCCTAGGTTGTTTATACCAGTAATTACCGTTCTAACTAATATGAAATTAACAAAATGTCAATATTCCAGAGCCTAATATCCAATATTCAAAATTTCAAATCTGTCAATGCCCCAAATAAACTGATATACATATACCTACCAAGTAAGGCATGAAGACATCTGCACCGTAGACAAAACCTGCACCCAGAACAAAACCAATAGCTACAGGTATGAAGGCCCACTGACCATCTTCTCCATACGTCCCCGACTTTTCTGCCATCTCAATGGCCGGCGCCAGAAGTGACCAGTAGGAAGCAGCAATCATGACACCGGCAGCAAAGCCAAGACTGCCATCTAGAATCTTTCTCTGTAAGTAAAATGGAAACGAATACATTAATAAACTTATATTTAGTGGAACAAGACCAGAATAGAGAGTGCAAAAGGACCAAAATATACTGGTGTAACAGGATCAGAATTAGCTGTGAAAACCATAGCTGTTACGGTTTTATATTCTGTACCTACCTACCATAAGGCTGTGACTCCTTTCATTTAGAAACTTGGTAGAGTATGCGCCACTACTCCGGGTCGCATGTTCGGCAAGTTTTCTAAAAGACATAGCAAAATGCCTACATAAAAACCACCAAATTTCAATTGGCTGAACATTTATTACCACGTTTACGCATAAAAATTACCAAAGGTACGGATATCGTACCGATCTAGTTGTTTTTAATATAACAACAACCTATATTTCACCATTTTTGCAGCCAGTGTCATCCCTCTTGTCAGATTATTTTGGGGAAACTTGGATCTCCTCCATATTCCTATGAAGCCTATGCCATAAAAAACGAGATTGCTACATATGGAACATCTCCGCCCTTCTCTAGCGTCACCGGACTGTGCGAGCGTAGTGGTTTCAGAGAACCAGACTAGAGGTGTGAGGAGCTATATTTCCATATACAGCAATTTCGAATGGCAAACAATGGCTGCAAAAATGATGAAACATAGGTAGTCTTTCAAACAATCAATAGATCAAATTGATTATGGAATATCTGTTATTATATTTATGGATAAAATAAATAAATTATATCTTTTATTTTATTTTTAGGATATACTACATTCTATTTAATGACATCCGTAATAAACTTATGGACATCTATATATCCATTTAATAATTAAAGGGGTTGATGCACTATTTTCAAACACAATTTATTTAAAAGGGCTCTGAAAAACTTGAAAAAAGCTGAAAGAAGTATCAAAATGCCGAGATGTGACCTATTGAAAATTAGCAAAGAATATAATTGGAGACGGCCATCTTTGAACGATGACATCATCGCGCCTTTTTACCATATATGGAATATTGACAAAATGTCTTTTAAAGCAAACAAAATCACTGCAAATTGATTAAAAATAAATATACAGATGTAAAATGTATAAATTGTATGCTTAATATAACGCGGTTTTATACAATTTGTGACCCATCACTGACGTGTTATACTTCGATAACATCGCAAACAAGAGCTGTCAGAGGACAGCGTAGCTCAACTATTTCGAATTTTCAGAGAACAAGAAATGATACACCCGGCCATCTGAAGAAAAAAAAAGTGAAAACAAAGGGGCGAGCTGGATATCTCAAGAAGGAAAGCATTGATATTTTCATTAAATAAAGGGCCACAATTTTTATGTAATGACAAGGAGGTATTTTCATAATAACCTTTCAAAGGATACATTATGGAAATTTTATAAGTTGAAAATTTGAAGAAAATATGTTAAAAGTGTATGTAAATGCATTTGACCGTAGACCCCTTTGTGACCTTGACCTTTCATCCAATGATCTTGACCTCAATAGATATGATCATCTTCCCATTTATAATAAAGTATGTAAGTCTGATGATGATTGGATAAAAAATGTTGAAGTTATTTACATGACAAGAAATGCGGACGTAAACATTAACCTGATGCTAAGAGCCTATCAACACATAAATGCAATTTGTGACCATGAACTTCAACCTATAGACCCCATAAGATCCTTCGAACAGTCGAGCTAAAAATATCAAATTATTTGTAAAGTTTGACCCAGGAGCTAGGTCCACAAAGGTGGGGAAGAAGCTTAGGGTTGATGCTGGTTGAGTGGTTGTATCCGTCTGTTCATGCCCAGTAAGTGTATATATATATATATATGGTGGGATCTCAATGGTTTCCAAGTTAACTGAAGGGCTATGTCCCCAGGGGTGGGGAAGGAGCCCGGGGTCTATGCTGGTTGGGTGGTTATATCTAACTGTTCATGCCCTGTAAGTGTATATATGGTTATAGGGTGGGGATCTCAACGGTTTACAAGTTATGACCCAGGGGCTATGTCACCAGGGGTGGGGAAGGAGTCCGGGGTCTATGCTGGTTGGGTGGTTGTATCCGTCTGTTCAAGCCCAGAAGTGTATATCTGGTTATAGGGTGGGGATCTCAATGGTTGCCAAGTTATGACCGAGGGGCTATGTCCCCAGGAGTGGGAAAGGAGATACTCTCAGTGTATAAGGCAGAAATTCAAGACTAAGGTGTACAAATCTGCAAACAGGGTGTGTAAAATAATTAGCTAACACGTGCTAAGAGCCAATTCCCAGTGTCTCTGGGGCAGATAAAGGTGAAGAGGTTACATTTTAGATCATCTTTCTTCTTTAAATGTATAAAAAAAAGACACAATATTTAGAAAGTAAGAGTTTGGAAGTGTTGTTTAGCGAAAAAATAGTGTTTTTTAACCCACCCACTTCACCATATATTGGCCGCAATTTTACAAAAACAGCCATGCAGAAGACGGCTGCACGGTTGGCTGGCTAATACACTGCCGGGGTCTATGCTGGCTGGGTGGTTATATCTGTCTGTTCATGCCCAGTAAGTTTTTATATGGTTATAGGGTGGGGATCTCAAAGGTTTCCCAAGTCATGACCGAGGGGCTATGTCCCCAGGGGTGGGGAAGCAACCCGGTGTCTATGCTGGTTGGATGGTTGTATCTGTCTGTTCATGTCCAGTAAGTGTATATGTGGTTATAGGTTGGGGATCTCAACGGTTACTAAGTTATGACTCAGGGGCCCAGACCCTCATGTTTCACCTCTTGTGTCTCCCGGGGCGGGTCCAATTCTGAACCCAGGGTCACCATTTGAGCAAGCTTGGTAGAGGACTACTAGACGATGCTACATATCTAAGCTGCAACCCCTTTGGTTTCGAAGAAGAAGATTTTGAAGTGTTTTTCCAATATACTTCTATGTAAAAATGAATTTTTTTACCAATTCAGGGGCCATCATTTTGTCAAAATGAATGAAAGAGTTATGGATATTGTTGGATAAGGTACAGAATTTGATGTGAAACATTAGTTTAAAATGTTAATGCAATAACTTGAGTAGTTTTGAAGTTATAAATATATTGCACAAAAACTTTAAGGCAAAGACAAGACAATCAAAGGGCCATAACTTTGTCAAAATGAAAGGAAGAGTTATGGGGATTGTTGGATAAGGTGCAGAACTTGATGGGAAACATTAGTATAAAGTTTTAATGTAATAGCTTCAGTGGTATTGAAGTTATAAATCTATTGCACAAAAACTTTACGGTAAAGACATGACAATCAAAGGGCCATAACTTTGTCAAAATGAAAGGAAGAGTTATGGGGATTGTTGGATAAGGTGCAGAATTTGATGGGAAACATTAGTATTAAGTTTTAATGTAATAGCTTCAGTAGTATCAATTGCACAAAAACTTTAAGGTTAAGCTGGGGACGCCAATGCCAATGTCAACGCCGTGGTGAGTAGGATAGCTCTCACTATTCATAATTTTGATAGAGCATGGAAGTCCAACTTGTCGGTTCATCTTTCATCTGTTCTGGAGTGATGGTAGAATCAGGTCGGATTCTGGTGACTCCCTTGCCATTAGACAAATACACGCTACTGCTGATTATTACAAGTATTCGTTCTTTCCCCTTGCAATCGTACAGTGGAATAGACTACCAGTCGACATTGCAATGCTGCATGACTTGAACTAGTTCAAATTGGCAGTGTGCTCATTCACCCACTCCATGCCATAGACAGGAAGCTTTGTTTTGTTCTTACTTTTAAAAATCACTTCGTCTTCTTCAGACTTTTAACATTATAACACTATCATACTTTTATCTCACTCTTACTTGATTTTAAAACTATTTTATCTTTCTTTTAACTACTCACACTGCACAGACGCACACCTGCACATAATCTCCGGAGAGGGGTGCTGCAGTATCAGTAGATAGATAGACATGGATAGATAGATAGATATATCCCTCCTTCCGTGACTTGTAGTTGCTGAAGACAAACCTGGCAGGTTGGCATTGGACTTTTTCTAATCTGTTTATGTCTTCTTGTAATAGGGATCCCAAACTGTTGAGCTATATTACAGTGTGGATCGCACTAATGCTAGATGCTAGGTAAGCTGATCTTCTGCAGTAATTAGAGTAGTGCTTCAGGTAACTTGCGTTTCATGAACCAGAGGGATGAGTACACCTTATTTCATTGCTATAGCTGCCCGATTATGCCTGTGAAGGCGTGTGGCAGGATGTAAAGATAGCGGCGGCACGATTTACCCAAATATACCCAAATACACCGGATTTATCCAAATACAGTTTATATTTGCACAAATACACCCTATTTAATTGTTTTTTTCGGCAAATACTTTATTTTTATAGTTAAGTATGGTATAAACTAATATAATCTGTGAAAAAAAAAGATATATTAGCCGCAGATATGAACTTTGCAGCCATTTTTAAAATTCATTGTTATCAAATCGGATACGATTTACCCAAATACAGTCTATGTTTGCACAAATACACCCTATTTAATTGTTTTTTTCGGCAAATACTTCATTTTTATAGTTAAGTATGTTATAAATTAATATAATCTGTGAAAAAAATATATATATTAGCCGCAAATATGAACTTTGCAGCCATTTTTAAAATTCACTGTTATCAAATCGGATACGACTTACCCAAATATAGCCTATGTTTGACCCTTTTTAATTGTTTTCATTTTTCATTATAAGTATCTACAAGTATTATAATAATGGATTGAACAAAAATGTATTCGCTTGAAATATGAACTTAATCATTTTTTATTTTATTTTCAGAGATCAAATCTGACGCAAATTACCCAAATACACATGTCAAATCCATTGTACAACGACGGGGCTAACAATTAACACCAGTACCAGTTAACTCCAAAAAGAAAAAGATCTGATAGAAAGCCAAAATAAAACAATAAAAATGATTTTCCAAATCTCCAAGAAATGTTTAAGCTTCGGAATAAATGTTATATATCAAAAAGTAACTGTGTTTGTTTTCATTTTCATTTCCAGTTTTATGACCACTAGTTTTTAAATAAGCATATCAGATAAGACCTGTGGCGACGATTACCTTTTTTTGAAGGTTACCAGCCGTAAGCCATTAACGAATACGAATAAGGGATGTTATTGTAATATTACTAGTTGTAAAAACTGAGTATGCTATAGTCCAAGTTAGAAACAAGAGTAAAGTAGTTATTTTATATGTATACATTCTTATTTTAAATCAATATATACGTATAACTTAAATAATTTCACTTATATTATACGTTAAGTATAACACATTTAATTGTTATAGATTTATAAGTAATCCATTTATTAAGGGGATCAGAAAACAAGACTAAAATCTATATAACAACACATATATTAATATCATTCCCAATATGCAGCTAATGTTAAGAGCGTGTAATTTTCACGCCTTGGTGTACATGTCAAACGATGTCTAATATACAATGCCCTCACGATTGACACCAGGCGCGTGCCTGGGCATACGCACGTACGCACGTGCGTAAACTTGGTAGGAAAATTCGAAAAATCAAAAGTGCCAAAAGCGCATTAAAAACTGATGCCTAACTAGGGTAAGGCCCTAGATCTAGAAATTCTCAGACTTTTCAAAATCTAGATTTCTGTGAATGTCAAATTATCCATACAAAATGTTGCAAGATTTGAAAATTAAATTAGATGGAAATAATTAAATATAGATCTTCAACTGGTAGATCTACAATAGAAGTTCATTCCCTTTATAATTTTTCCTCCATTTGCTCGATTGCTTCCCTTTGTTTACTGCCCGGCAATTTTTAAATATGGCGTCTTCAAGCAACGAGTTTGATCCTCCTTACAAGGACGGTTTTGCCGATACGGTTGCAGACAACAATGGCAAGATGAGTCTACTTACCACCAGGTGGGTCACTGTTCATCAATTCACGTTTCCAAACAGGTATCCAAGAACGCTGGTTTAATGATTACTACTGGCTTCGTTATTCCCAATCGGCCGGTGGCGTCTTCTGTGCCCCATGCTACCTGTTTTCAGGAAGTGTGAAGAGATCGTTGGTGTCATCTGCGGCCACCGACCCCAGCAACCTTGGCAAAATACTTTCCAATCATGCGAAATCTGAACTACACATTAACTCTATGGAAGCTGGAGAGAACTTCAGAAGCATCATGACTGGTGAAAAAAAATGATATTGTAGCGTCAATGTCATCGTCGTACAACTTCCTAGTTGAAAAGAACCGACAAATCCTCCATGCAATAGTAGAAACAATTATATTGTGTGGAAGACAAAATCTGTCATTGCGAGGTCACGGTGAAGATCGCGGAAATTTCGTGGCACTACTGGAATACCAGGCGAAACATAACACTGTGCTTAAGGACCATCTCGAAAATGGCGACCCAAGGACGAAGTACACCTCCAATAAGATCCAAAATGAGCTGATTGACATATGTGGTGACGAGATCAAATTTAAAATAGTCGAAAGTTGTAACAGTGCCCTGTTCTTTGGTTTCATCGCCGACGAGGCTACGGACGCGTCTACGATGGAGTAGATGTCCCTCTGTCTGCGATATTTTGACACAAGTTCAGGATCTGTAGCCGAGAATTTTATTGGCTTTGCCGAATGCCATTCGACTACGGGGGAATCATTGTCTGAGGCCTTTCTTTCCAACTGACACTTTTCTGTTAACATGCTTTTCATCTCATTTTTCTTCTTTCACTAACACAAGATGCTTTACCATTGCAACCATTTATGTACACATTTTAGAAAATTATGTGTTGAACCTGTACAAAAAGTAGTGTATTCAACCCGTAAAATGTAGTCAGTATTTTTGTCAAATACCCTCCAGAATGCTCCTCCGCCATTCTAGAACCGAAAATTTTTCTCAGGGAGAATGCCCCCTGACCCCCTTACAGTTGGTGCGTATCCCACGTTTAGGTCAAGGCACGCCCCTGGACACTATATTTTAAAGCATTTAGCACGTACAATAACACACTGTCTCGTGCATATCATGTTAAAAGTTAAATATTTCCCCACAATATTAAGAAATAGAAATTTAATAGGATAATTTGTTCGTATTTTATCTATTATTTGAAAAAAAGTATTCATAGTTTGTATCCAGCTGCAAAATGAAAGTGTTATGTATATATGTTCGTATTTTTGCAAAGTTCATATCTGCGGCTAATATATTTTTTTTTTTCACTGATTACATCAATTTATACCATACTTAACTATAAAATTGAAGTATTTGCCGAAAAAAAACAATTAAATAGGGTGTATTTGTGCAAACATAGACTGTATTTGGGTAATTCGTATACGATTTGATAACAATGAATTTTAAAAATGGCTGCAAAGTTCATATCTGCGGCTAATATATTTATTTTTTGACAGATTATATTAGTTTATAACATACTTAACTATAATAATGAAGTATTTGCCGAAAAAAATAATTAAATAGGGTGTATTTGTGCAAACATAGACTATATTTGGGTAAATCGTATACGATTTGATAACAATGAATTTTAAAAATGGCTGCAAAGTTCATATCTGCGGCTAATATATCTTTTTTTTCACAGATTATATTAGTTTATACCATACTTAACTATAAAAATAAAGTATTTGCCGAAAAAAACAATTAAATAGGGTGTATTTGTGCAAACATAAACTGTATTTGGGTAAATCCGGTGTATTTGGGTATATTTGGGTAAATCGTGCCGCCCTAAAGATAGATAGCAAGGCAGTTACTTACCTGGCCACTCTGGAACACAAAAACTAGTGCCGATCCCAAAGCAGTCAACCCCCAGGTGAACAAAGTCCCTAAAAAGGTCTGAAAAAGAGGATTATAGCCAGCAATCATTTTTTTACAGGAAGTGATGTGTTAACTTCAATGAGAAGAGCTTTGGTAAAGAAGGGCAGCAACTCTGAATAAGGGCAAATACATACCTCTCATCACACCGTTCGACTATTGGGGCTCATTTTTTCCGTAGAACTATAGATAGTGCATACAAACAATAAAGGCAGTATTAAATAAATAGCGGTTAAATAAATAGGTATGTTATGGATTAAAACAGGGCCCTACATCATGAGCATTAGCTCGAAATCTTCTAACTTCAACTCCCTAAATAATCAGATCCTCCAACAAGTTAAAGAAAGCCCCTACCTCGGAGTAACCATATCGGAAGACCTGAAATGGGATGCGCACATAACAAAGACCATCAAGAAGGCCAACTCATCCCTCTGGTCCATGAAGCGCAACCTAAAACACTGACCTAAGTCATGCAGAAGATCAGCACTGGTGCGATCGACGCTGGAATATAGCGCCACCGTCTGGGATCCCTATTATAAGAAGGACATAAATAGATTGGAAAGGGTCCAACGCCAAGCAGCTAGGTTTGTCTCTGGAGACTACAAGTCACGCGAGGAGGGATGTGTCACACGAATGCTGTCCGACCAGAAGCTACCGTCGCTCCAAGACAAAAGGAAGATGAACCGACTCGTCTTCTTCTACAAGGTGGTCGAGGGGCTGGTGCCAGCTTTCCAATGCCAAGACTATCTAATTCCTGAAAGACCTAAACGCCGTAATAAAGCAAAAGCTTTCAGTGACTTTCAAGCTACTAACATTATAGACAATCAGGTGCTAAATAATTCAAAGTGTTTCAAAACAATACAGTGCAAGAACGAACAATATAAAAACTCATTCTTTCCAAAGACATTATTGATTGGAACCATCTTGAAGACAGTTTCGTTTGCACGCCATCATTGGAGAGCTTCAAGTCAGCTTTCGTCAAGTGCTACTAACAGCAACAGCCTCTCTTCCGATGTGTTTATGCCGTAACAGGCCCTACATCGTACAGATTCAGATTCAGATTCAGATACATTTTATTTTATTTCACATTTTTTAAGAAAAATATTGTTTAAAATAATGCCATCAATATATCTGAATATTTTTTAAAAAATAGATAAAATAAATAAACTAAAAAGCGAGATCAATGCTGTCCGACAACATCCGCAAATTGACATTCCAGATGATCTAACTGGAACCTGGAATGAACATTAAAATATGCAGGGCCCTTGTTATGCTATAAGGAAAGGTTTAATAAAATTTTTCTAAATAATAAAGCAATTTTAAACAATTTGACATGTAAATAAATTAAACAATACTCTATGCAAATATATATATTTTTTTTAATTAAACAAGAAAATCGGTAGAACCGATGGATGCTCCCCGAAAAGTATCCTGAACTTATCATATGGCTTTGTATCACACAGCAATATTCAATTTGAAGTTCCATTAGTAATTTTTGAATAAATATTGGTTGTAGATCTCTGCACTTTCTCCCATTGCCCTTTATCATTGTGTGAAGTTTCATTGCAGTCCCATGAGTGGTTTTTGAGTTATGCTCCGGACAAAAAGAATAAGTATAAAACTACAAAAGGCGATAACTCTAATTTGAATGAAGAAAGAGTTATGGATATTAAGCTCTGCACTTCCTCCTACTGCCTTTTATCATTGTGCG
>JAWPHD010014613.1:0-60202 GCA_037043455.1 Cyrtodaria siliqua
GTTTCAATGTAGTAATTTATACAGTGTATTTCTTGTTGTGGTACGTCATGCTAGATCGCCATTTGTATTTCTTGTTGCAGATTCTGCACGAGTATCGATGGCCGTCATGCACTACATTGATGTGATACCGTAATGCGTCCTTTCCTTGGAATGACTGGCCACAAGTGTTACATTCAAAAGTTACTCCGTTATGTTCGATGGCGCCATATGCTCGTCAAGGATTTTCTTATATTGATATTTTGCACCACACATTTTACAAACTAATTTGAAGACGTCAAAATGAGATGCCAAATGCCCTTTATAATGAGAAAGAACACTGAACCCACGACTACAAACCACACACGTGTTTGAAAATCTTTTTATGCTCTCGATTGTCGGGATTTTTCAAACCAGATTTTGATGAAAATGTTTTACCACATTGGTCACAAACGTGCGTGGGTGTTTGTTATGGGTCAATCGTTTCGTCATTCCTTTGTTTTTGTATATTGTTATGCGTCTTGTTGAGACTGCTTTTGTATTTAGATACAAAACTGCCATCATCACACTGCTCTACAGTTTCTTCCACAAAAGATTCACCAACCGCCGATAACTCAAATGATTCATCCATCTACAAAAAAGAGAGAAATTATTCTAAGATGTCCTGCAAATCAAAATTATTCAAATAATAAGTGAACATGAAAACTTAATCGACAGAATTTTTTTATAATTTCATTAATTTCTTGTTTTAAAGATGCGTAACCGCTCGACATGTAATCAATATTTATTATACTGAACATGCTTATTATATAGGCATGAATGGCGTTTCCTACCGTATTCCTAAACAAAATGGACTGTGCAAATTTCATGAAAAAATTATAGTGGAATAATATTTAATATATATACTCTTTTATATTGACTTTTCAGAGTATGCAGAATTTTCCATTTAACTGATGCATTGGACGTATGCTGATAAAAACTGTAATACCGGTACAGTAAATAAAACCTCGGTTCACAATACCGGTACAGATTTGTAGCTGTACCCACTGCCGAAAATCACACTATTCGTCAAAGTTTTACTTTTTTTTCCAAGAAAAAAGAACTTATTCGAGACCTATAATAATAAACTAAGGCACGATAATGATGCTACATGTAGTATGTTGTTATTAAATAACAAATAAGGTGAAATGAAAGTAACGCCATCTTTTGTTTACACTAGTTTTCCGATGTTTTAAGCGAATATATCCTTTGATTTTGCACTGTCAGCCTTTACAAGTACTCATTGGTTAAGTAATTATTCTCGTTCGAACATAGCACAAGTGTTTATATTATGATTTATTCATATAATGATAGAAAATGATCAAAATGTACGGACCTTCCATATGCTGCAGTGTTGTTCCACGATTCCGCATACTTCAATACCGGAATGGGTACACTTCCGTTCAGACACTGTGAGTGTTGTTCCTCGATTTAGTAAACTTCAATACCGGAATGGGTACACTTTCGTTCAGACACTGTGTGGTTTGTCGTTAACCGTGGTAGGTGTAAAGAATTTTCCTACTGTTGATTGTTTAAAAATATATACTTGCCTTGCATTGACCCAGATGTTAGAAATACTGCCTGGAAAATAGGCCACATGTAATATATGTAAATTATTATTGATCAATGAGACATATCACTAAAGATAAAACATGAATTAACTTCATATGAAATGCTTATATTACAAAGAATTTTTTTTTCGGCTTGAATGTTTTAAATATACAGTAAATTATGCTCAGATTTATATTGCGGTAGAATAAAGGTTTATACTTTGGCATATCACTCCGCCGTCAAAACTTTAAAATAGGCACCACCAAATCGTCCCCATAGCGTAACAGTACAGCGACTTTCCAATATCACAGATCTTAACAAACCTACTTAAATAACCTATACTATATATCAAAATGTAGATAATAAGTCGTGTTTCTTTCGATTGTTTACATGTCAATCAACGGCCGGTAGTTGATGGTGTTACGGTGTTGAAGTTCTGTTGCTATTTTTTTATTTTAGCTATGGTCACATGCGATCGCATACTACTTTCTTAGAAGTTGACAGAGGTCAATGTAATGGACTCTGGGAGAGATTGGTAACGACTACTCTTTAACTACTTGACAGATTTTCATGAAACTTCACAGGAATGCTGATCTAGCTTTCAAAACCTATCAGTAGAGCTTCAATGTCATTAATCTCTTGTTTCTTCACGAAAACTTAACGTTGGTTATAAATTTCTTATTTCTTGGTATTTCTTCATCAAACTTTCAATATATACGTATCATCATGACAACATCGACATGACCAAACTGAAATATAAAGGTGAAGGTCATTATATGGGTTAAATACTCATTTTGTTCTTCAGAAAAACTTAATGTTGGCTATTACTTTCTCATTTCTTGATATTTCTTCAACAAACTTTCATATATACTTGTGATGACAACATCGACATGTCCATACTAAAATATACGGTCAATGTCAGACTGAATGTCACACTCATTGTTCTCTTCACGAAAACTTACTCAGGCCAGTTTGTCAAGGTCATTTATCTGGGTCAAAAAACCTTGTTATACAGACAAAGCACTGACATGCAACACACGTGTTCCGCGGAACACCCATCTAGTATTTGAAAGCGTTTTTCTCACAAACGCTTTCAAATACTAGATGTTCAGTTTTTTTGACAGAAACTGGTAAATCAATATTAAAATGTTAACTTTTGCAACATTATGTATCCTTCAAACTGTCACATGGTGGTGAATAGTTTGTGTTCTAGTATTGGAATCCAATGATAAAGAACTTACAGCCCACACGATAATTGTTTAGCAATACATTTCAAAGTAAATGTGTGACCTTGACGGTAGGGATCTGACTTTTAGCTGCAACCCATTGTCTCATGGTGATGAACATTTGTGTTTAATATTACTAGAATCAAATGACAGATAGAGAAGTTATAGCTTCGACAAGAACTTTTAAGGAGTAACCTTCAACGTATGTGTGTGACCTTGACCTTGAAGGTACGGACCTCGATCTTAGTCGCTACAACTCGTCTTACGATGGTTGAACACGATGGTTGACATTTGTTTATCAAATTATTGGAGGACTCCAATAAGTTATAGCCCGGACACACAATTCTAAGCAACAACAATCACAGAATACGTGTGATCTTGACCTTTTCTTAGTCGGGACCTTATTAGTAGGGACATGGCTTTAAGTTGCGACACTTCATTTCAAGGTGGTAAACATTTGTGTAAGATTTTATTGGAATCCCAATATCAGATTTAGAAGTTAAAGCACGGACATGGCATTTTAAGCAATTAATTTCAATAACTTTCAAAACATGTGTGTGACCTTGATCTTGAAGGTACAGACCTGGCTCTTAGTCACAAGACATTGTCTTATGGTGGTGAAGACATTGTCTTATGGTGGTGAACATTTGTGTATAATATTGTTGGAATCCAATGATAAAGAAGTTAAAGCCCAGACAAGAACTTCATTCTTTAGTTGCGACACATCGTCCAATGGTGGTGGAGAATTGTATATTTCTGGAATCCAATGATGGATAAAGAAGATATAGCCCGGACACGAACAATGCCTTAATAACCTTCAAAGTATATGTGTGACCTTGACCTTGAAGGTAACCCTTGCTTTTAGTCGCTATACATTGTGTCATGGTGGTGAACATTTCTATGCAATAGTATTGGAATCCAATGATAGATAAAAAGGGTATAGCCCAAAATATTAAGCAATGATCTTTAAAGTATATGTGACCTTGACCTGGCTCTTAGTTGCGACACATCGTCCAATGTGGTGGACATTTGTGTGTAATATTGGAATCCAATGTTAGGTGTGTGATCTTGACCAGTCTCTTAGTCACGACACATCTTCTCATGATGATGAACAATTGTGTATACTATTTCGGAAGTTCAGTGTTTGATAACAGTTATAGCCTGGAAACAATTTTGGACGGACATCCGTACGTACCCAATATTGTTAACTTAAGTGATCTTTTGGCTAAGTAAATGTGGTTGTTTCTTATTACGTGGGCCTCCGGTCACACCGGTAGGGGACTCCGGTCACACCGGTAGGGGACTAATAAACGAACTTTCCATGCTTTTTCAATGATCAGGTAGCGTCGAGTCAGTAAAATGGGTGCTTAGACCTATCTTATTTCCCAACGCATCCTGTCTTGAAGAAGCATAGAAAGCTTGCTTATTTACTGCTAACATACTACATGACTAATTAGCTCAGGTCACAGACCTAATAACAAATCAAATAACAAACATATTGGATACTGTGAAATTTACCTAAACTTCACGTGGGACAAAGGGAAAAGTTCACAAAATGTACTCCAAACACTCGTATCTTGAAGAGTTTGATAGATATAAGTTTCGTTTATGCCAAAACCCATCACCAGTGTAATGCTACTTCTAATGATAGCAATTTCTTTACCATTTTAAATAAAAATGGAGTTCATCGGAAACTTTTACTATGTCAAACGTTGATTTGTAAGGGAAAAGCGAAAAATAAGGAGATTTTTATCTTTAAACAGCTTTTTATACAACTTCTTACGTTGATATTTTTTTTTATTATACTCCCATTTTGATATTCATTATGAATATTTTGAATGAATTCTTATCAAAATCAATGTATAAATGAGAGCGGAGAGATTAAGGTGCCACGTGATATTTTGGCTTCTTCAATGGTTAAGTTTCCCATCTATTAATATGTCTGTGGTCATATTAATAAAAAAAAATCGAGTTGCACATGCACCAAGCTTGAAAATAGCTCAACCGAAAATAAATCGAGCGCAGTTGTGTGGAATACGGTTAAAATGTACGCATACGAAATGTTCTTACAAGTCAATGGCGTTAGGAGTTCTTTGAAATAAACGTCAATAAATACTAAAGCGGTCCCTTGGAAGCAACAAACAATGACAAGAAAGAAAAGTGACTCGGGTTTTATTGAGTCTGATTAGGAGCCGACCATAAAACTTTTAATGCAAAAATTTAAAAAAAAAAAAAAAATGGTTCAGAACTTCTGAACAATGATTTATCACATAGCTTATGTCATGGAAGTGAAACATAACACCATTATATATTTACTGTAATCCACTGGGCACTGGTGGTATATGCAAATTATTACCAAATTACACAGCAAAAGTGGAAAATATTTAGGTAAGCCATATGATTTGCCTGGAATGTCAGGATACATTCAGAGTTTAATGTGTATTCTTTCAGGTAAACAATGCGATGCTAATTAAATATTAAACTAATTAGTAAAATACCCGATTTCGACATGAGCTGGTGAACATGAAGTTCCAAATAAAGACACGCCTACAAAGAAGTAATCGATTGATATAGGGACTCTGTAGCTTTAAAAAGGAATATTTAGTACTCGGTGAAGTGTGTCTAAAAAACATCAAACATTGTTTAATTAAATATAACAAATCTGGGCTGGTTGGAACTTTGTGCTTTATTTTGTTCCACAGTAATGTGTACCTACCGGGAAATCGCGTTTTTCGAAGCATTTTGACTTGTCACAGAAAAACGGTTTGATCGAATTGTTTTCGGTTTTCGGTTTCGAGAACGACATACATCTGCGGTTCCAACCAGCCCAGATTTGTGGATAATTATCTGAATTTGGCCAGTGAAATAATTGATGAAAACAGTTAGGTATCACATGTTGACCAAACAGAGTGACAAACCTTGTCTATAACTACGATACTCCTGGACAATTTTTTCAGGAAAACTTAAAATATGTTTGTTTTCAACAAATAACAGATTTTTTTTGATTTTTTTTTAATTTTTAATTTTTTTATTTTTTTTATTTATTTTTATTTTTTTATATATATTTTTTTATTTTTTATTTTTTAGTTCCCAACACCGATACAGCCACCTGTGACCCATGATATATTCTTTTTCTTGCATATCAGAGACATTTTTTTGCGTTGACGCCGCCAGCTACTAACGTTTTGCATGTTTCCCTGCATACCGGATATTGATGCGCGTGAATTTTATCTCGACCCTGGGGTGAGATGGAAAAATCTAGCCCCGGTATAATGAAGGATTATACGGTATGCAAGAAAGCCTTATCCGGTATGCAAAGCCTTATCCGGTATGCAAAGCCTTATCCGGTATGCAAGAATATAAGAATCTTTCCTGGTAGCCTACCTGGTGAAGATAGGGAATTCCAACCCGAGGTATAATGTTTTTATCGGAACCGAGGCTTTTTCTTGCGTATCAGACATGTTGATGCCGCCAGCTACTAACGTTTTGCATGTGTTCCTGCATGCCGGATGTTGGCGCGCGTGAATTTTATCTCGACCCTAGGGTTAAATGTAAATATCTAGCTCCGGTAAAATGTCCAGTATGCAAGAATAATCTATTTTCAGCCGGGGAGCAGGTTTATCTATTTATAGATTGTACACTAAGGAAGATAACTGTGCTTGTCCGAGTAAGCCGTAATGCCGTACCCTGAGTAGGCACATAGTTTCATTATAATTTCATTATGATAACAATATCTTTAAACATTTGTTTTAAGTTTTTAAATAGTGTAGATTAGTATATAAGTAGACCAACACAGCAAAAGAAAGGACAACATATAATAGGCACACATTATTGTCTATGAATTTCTACATTAATGTTAAATGCTAATTTATATTAGCTGATAGTCTTTATCCGGATTGAGTATAATAACTTAATTTGCAGTGTACAAATCATACTTACCTGGTACAGGGAATACCGTGATCATCCAGGCGGTTTCCCCAGGAAGAGGCCCTTCCATTGCACTTCGGTTGGGCTGACGCCTGCGATAGTCACAAATGTTGATTACTCGGGTACGCAATTTATTAGTGTGGGGGTCTGCGTTCGCGCTAACCCCTGAAATTCAAATGAAACAGAGCTTACAAAATCTACTGATATTTTCATGTTTTGGTCACATGTACCGGATTGCCGGTGGAATTATCGGTGGAATATGAAGAATTGCGATTAAACATTTGTCCGAAAACTTGTGGTGGCGACTACTCCTCTGAAACTACATGACGAATTTTCATGAAACTTCACAGGAATATTGCTCTTGATGTCTAGTTGATCCTAGCAAAAAATCAGGTCGGTCGGAAATTCAAGATGGCAGCTACGGCTAAAAACAGATTTAAAAAATGCGATTTTGTGGCGACTACTCAAAAACCATAAGTGATATTGATTTGAAACCTTTACCAAAATGACAGGCACTACATGTAGTTGATCCTAACCAAAGTTCATTTTGAGTGGATGTCAAACATGACCACCAGCGGCCATCTTTGGTTACCCAAAGTTATATAGGAAAAACTTATGGCGACTACTCCTCTGAAACTACTTGACGGATTTTCATGAAACTTCACAGGAATTTCAAGCTGGCCGCTACGGCTAAAAATAGATTTTAAATCATCATTTCAGATATCAATAGAATGCCTCTAAAATATTATGATATTGGTTATAAAAAACCCCTCTTAATTGAGCGCCTATAAAATATCAAGATGTTGATTATAAAAAAGCCTCTATCAATAGAGTGCCTATAAAATATTATGATATTAGTTATAAAAAGGCTCCTAATGTAGCGCCTATAAAATACCTGGATGTTGGTAATAAAAAGCCTCTATCAATAGAGTGCCTATAAAATATTAGGATATTGGTTATATAAAGGCTCTTAATGGAGCGCCTATAAAATACCTGGATGTTGGTTATAAAAAGCCTCTATCAATAGAGTGCCTATAATATATCAAGATTTTGGTTATAAAAAGCCTCTATCAATAGAGTGCCTATAAAATATAAAGATTTTGGTTATAAAAAGCATCTATCAATAGTGTGCCTATACAATATTATGCCGTTACTTTTTAAAAATCCCTTAATCGAGTACAAATAAAATATGATATTGGTTATAAAAAGATGAGCATTTGACACAAGTGTTAAAGACTAATTATATCCACTGTTGTCAACTGTGTACTTAAGTGAATAAATACATCACATTGAATATAGAAAAGGAACATGAATGGTAATACCTAGTGCGATATAGTGGAGTATTGTATACACATACACTGGTACCATATTTAGACCCAGAGCCCATGGACTTTTATTGCAGTGGGAGATGCCAAAAGGTATGTGGGTGTTTTCTTACTTGAAATGTTATGCTGAATTTAAAAACCCATTTCTTAAGTGCACCAGCATGCCCCAAAGTTAAAAAATATTCAATTGAAAGCAACTATAGAGGAAGGAAAATCAGGGTCTGGAAAATGGGGGGTGGGGGGGGGGGGGGGGGGGGGGTGAGTTTATGTTTATGCTATATTTTATAGCATTAATAGTGTTCAAAATGTTATCAATGCATAGGTAATGAGGCAAAGATAATTAAAAAATAGTTCGGGAATATTCAAAGTCAAGGTCAAAATGGTTTACAAAGTCGAAAGGTCAATTAAGTGCAAAATCTATAATAAAATCACATTTTCCTTCCCATATGTATTTGTGTTTTTATTCCAGTGTATATATTCTGTAGTATTTCACGATATTTATTGATAATACAGAATATGCTGATATCGGGTAAATATATTTTAAATGTGGTGATATGACCCGTACTTCCAAACATCACTTTAATATGACATGGATACCACTGAGGTCAAAATATGGGTGAAATCATTAAATGGGAATATATTGAATACAATTACTTGTACCACTGACAAACTTGTTATTTATAGCAGATAGCATTAAATGGTGTTGTATATTAAAAAGTATGGACTTTCAGTTGTTAGTTGTCAAACTCATTATTTGGTATATTAAAGATTAAGGTCATTGGGTTCATTGAGGTCAACAAGTTCAATTAAGTACACATATAATACAAATTAATATTTTTTTGGCAGATATATACGCATACTATTTGTATAAATTCAAAGATGTCATCAAAATAAAGATGAATAGCCGATATAAATCATATTCAGAAGTAAAGCAATGTAGATTAAAAGACCTTTGATTGTGCATCTTCAAATACTGAAAATAAAATTTGATTACTAAATACAAATGTGCTACAACTTTTGATATCACAAGCTTCCCAATAGCTAGACGAAAAATGTCAAGGTAAATTTCGGTTAACTACACGTCATACCCAGTATTGTCTAATCAACATTGTCATCTATCTCTATGTCTGATTCATCGGATGTTGCCATATCTTCCGTATCGTTTTCGGCAGCACTGTTACTATCGCTGTATATTATATCTCATTTGCATATTCCACTCTTGTTTAATGTGACGTCATCCGGTCCATAAACTTGCATATTGACCGGCCGCGGTCCGAGAGCTATAATTTCGGACGTGTGAAAAAATGTATGGTGCTTCGATCCATATGCATAAACTTGCATTTGGATAGATAGATAGATAGATACTTTATTGACTTAAACTTTTACAGTTTCTCATCATTACATACATAATTTGTAATACATAATTATAATCACATGTCAGGTTACACATACTTCTACACACTCACTTATAGTTCAATTTTCAATACTCCTTAATTAATCATAGCTCATATAAATCACACATTTTAATCAATAATCCAAGGATATCAAAACACAAAAGGAATTATATATAAAATAACAATTTATGTGAGGATGTACTTTATTTATTTTAAGAAATAATATTTGGAATAGAACATCTGACAGTAAACGCCTCTGACAAATATTTACTTAAATTAAAAAGTTCCTTCTTCTTTGAAGATTGTAGAAGTGTTATAAATTTAAACATATTTGGCCTTTGTATGTAATACTTTCTGATATATTTCTTTCTAATATCATTATAAGCTGTACAAATTAAAACAAAGTGAAATTCGTCTTCAATTTCAGTTGAATTACATATTTGACAAACTATTTCATTTCTTTCAATCCTATGTCTTGCATAACGACCTGTCTCCATTCTTAAGCTATGTGAAGATAAACGTAATTTAGTAAAAACACTTCGTAATCTTTTTGTACATAAAATATTCAGATAGTTTTCATATCCAAAAGTATCTTTAAATGTCTATACAAACTTGATAATACTCTATTTTCTTGTAGATCAGTGTTCTATTTTTTAATAAAACAATCCACCAACCTCTGTTTAAAGCTAGATATAAAATATTGATAGTTCACCCTTAAAGGATCATATGGACATCAGCACCATATATTATTTTTTAATTATGTCAACATTAATGTGGGGTCCAGAAAAACACTTCATTGTAAACCGTCTTCTATCCATCCAGATTACTTTGGGTTAAGCGAAAGAGGACCGGCTCTTACTGCATGCTTCCACTCCGAAGCATGTAGATACCGGGGAGAATTTTCGACGATTTCAAAGGTGAACCTTTCCTTTACGGATGAATGCAGCTGTATAGTCAGTATAGTCACAACCAGTGAATGCATGTACTGCTGGCAATGCTGAACATATTGGATTTCCTAACTTTCCACTGAGCTCTGTAATGTCGATATACCTTCTGTTGTTCTTTCTTTCGTGGCCTACATCCATCCAGACAAAGGCTTCATAGTTACTGCCATGGAATAAGAGAACGATACACACATCTGTATCTGTACAACGAACAACACCATTGGGTAGTTCGTAGGTCTGGCAGATGTGTCGTAAATGCCGAACTATTCTGGTGTCTGCCTCTTCATGTGTGCAACAAAAATCTGCAATTACCGTACGTGTAAGTGTTTCGTTTTCAGCTTCAAAGATATAGCATACATCCTCCAAACCAACGTAGAGCGTGCAACTTTTCAATATAGATCCATATTCGTCTTTCTGCCATTCATCAGACAGGAAATGTAGAAGTAAAATGTTGAACGACTCAGAACTTAATACCCGGTGAAAATATTTAGGTCGTCTTTGCTCTGGTCCAGCTGGGTTTTTTTTCATCAGAAAATTCTCCACGAAAGTATCATTCAATGTCTTTCATTGAAGGATGTTTGTATGTGTCGCATACAAAGTCAACACGGTTTGCAAGTCGCGTTAGCATTGACCATATCACCTTGGCTACACCAGCGAATGGTAAGTTATTGAGTGTTTGAATGAGAAACATTGCATCCACTATCCATACATCTAATTTTTTATAGGCTCACTAGCAACTTTCTCCTCTAGCGTTTTCATTAGTTTTGACTTGTCCGTTTTCATAATGCTTCCATCAACATGAGCCAGAGCCATCGGAACAGAGGTCAGTGGATAGCTACAGATCTTTCTCAGGTCTATCTCCATCGTAGTGGAAAGGTAAAGCAAGCGGCCAAACAGATCTCTGGTTCCCTGTAGTTCTTTGATTTTGCTATCCTTTGACGGAAGCTTTATGGATACGGCAGCTTGCGAAAAGTTCTATGTGGTATTGGCTTTTCAAAACCATCAGCATCTGCAAAGCATCCATCCTTGAACTATTTTCCCATTTCCTCAACTGCTAAGATGTCTTCTGCTATGTCTCTGGGCATTACTTTTCCTGTTGAAATGAAGTATTTCTGAAATCTACCAGAAATGGATTGATCATTTGCTCTATGCCGACAATGATCTGTTCAAGATCAGCACTGTCGCATTTGATTCTGAATAGTTTTAGTTCCTGTGTTCGAGTCCTGGCATTACGTTCTGAGTCGTTCAAAATTTCACTTGTACTTTTCCTGTCTGATGAATGGCAAAAAGACGAATATGGATCTATATTGAAAAGTTGCACGCTCTACGTTGGGTTGGCGGATGTACGCTATCTCTTTGAAGCTTAAAACGAAACAGTTACACGTACGGTCATTGCAGATTTATGTTGCACACATGAAGAGGCGGACTCCGGAATAGTTTGGCATTTACGACACATCAGCCAGTCCAACAAACTACCCGATGTTGTTGTTCACTGTACAGATACCGATGATGTTTTGATCGTTCCACTATTCCATGTCAGTAACTTTGAAGCCTTTGTCTGGATGGATGCAGGCCATCATTGATGACATAAACAGGCATAGTAACAGTGCTGCAGAAGACGATACGGAAGATATGACAACATCCGATGAATCAGACATAGAGATAGATGACAATGTTGATTAGACAGTACTGGGTATAACGTGTAGGTTACTGAAATTCACCTTGACATTTTTCGTCTAGCTATTGGGAAGCGTGTGTTATCAAAAGTTGTAGCTACATTTGTATTTAGTAGTACAATTTTAATTTCAGTATTTGTAGATGCACAATCGTAGGTCTTTTAATCTACGCTGCTTTACTTCTGAATGTGATTTATATCGGGTAGTCATCTTTATTTTGATGACATCTTTGAATTTTATACCATTAGTATGCGTATATTTTATTTGACAAGTAACAATTGAAAGTCCATACTTTCTTTTTTATATACAACACCATTTAATGTTATCTGCTATAAATAACAAGTGTGTCAGTGGTACACGTAATTGTATTCAATGTATTCCCATTTAATGAGTTCACCCATATTTTGACCCCGTTTCAAATTAAGGTGATGTTTGGAAGTACGGGTCATATAACATTTAAAATATATTTACACCATATCAGCATATTCTGTATATCAACAAATATCATGAAATAATATAGAATATATACACCGGAATAAAACAATTTATATAATATGGGAAGGAAAATGTGATTTTATTATAGCTTTTGCACTTAATTGACCTTTCGACCTTGTAAACCATTTTGCCCTTGACTTTGAATATTCCCGAACTATTTTTTTAAATATCTTTGCCTAATTACCTATGCATTGATACCATTTTGAGCACTATTACTGCTATAAGAAATATAGCATAAACATAAACTCAACCATACCCCCCATTGTTCAGACCATGATATAGTGGCTTTCAATTGAATTTTTTTTAACTTTGGGGCATGCTGGTGCACTTAAGAAATAAGTTTTCGAATTCAGCATAACATTTTAAGTCAGGAAACACCCACAGACCTTTTGGCGTCTCCCACTGCAATAACAGTCCATGGGCTCTGGGTCTAATAACGTTGCGTATAAAAGAGTTCGTGTTTTACCTCTTTACAAAATAGCACTTTGCGCCAACTTTTTAACAAACCAACAACAATGTTTTGTATAACGTGCATTATTTTTATAAGCTGTCACAAATAATAAGTTTATGACTCAGATCTGGGTGAATTTGTAATAAATAAAATAGTTTCAGTTAATAAACTTGCGTAGTGTTACAGGTTTAACTCAACCAATCAAAATCGTTCCAGGTTGTATTACACGTGTGTCATACAATAGAGTATTAAATGGGTGTTCGACACTGCTAACAAGGGACGTTATGTGATAAATATATATATGATGATAAAGTAAATACATTCCAGGTTTTACGCTATGCCTATAGAAACTATGGTTTAACTAGAGTAAGTTCGCATTACTCTTTAACTAGATATGAGCAGATCAACGACCATAGTTAAACTATAGTTAGTGATCGAAGTCCCTCAATATATACCAATCCGTCATTTTACCTCTCACATGTGCATCGCGTCATTACCATGACATCAATGTCATCGATGTCATCACTTCCGGTACCCTGGGTACCATTCTGTATTCAAAATAATCTCTAAATCAACATCAACCGAAGTAAAAAAATATGACAAATATTAAACTAGTGTATTAAATAAATATTAACGACTAAACCCCAGGCGACGCAGTCGATGAAATTTAACGGTAAGACGAAGCGTATATTGATCGGTGAATGACTGCTAGTGTTTATTGCTTCCGATGGAGCTCCCTTTTCAGTAGTTATTTCGCATACACATAACGATGTTAATATAATATAATGTCATTAACGTAAGGTAAATGCTTGCTAATGATAATTTATAGTGCAACGTAAAGCATTTTTTTAGTCATTCTCCGTGTTCTTATGGAACAAAATATAGCATGTTAAAAGTACAATCAATCGATAAACAGTGTTAAATATGTCTATAACATGAAATGTCCTTGAGTCAGGTACTAAGATGAAGATATGTTATCTATCTTTGATGCACATCAGAGATGAACTATCAGCAACCTTTAAACTTTGACAATCTGTGGTTTTATTGTTGTTTTAAATTAGTTTAATATCAATTTTACAAAGTGACACTTTGTAGAACAATTAAATGTACTGACATTTTGTTTGTTTCCATAGGAAGTTTTTTTTGTATTCACGGAGGAATTGAATTGAACGTTGTTCAACACAGTAAATGTTATTGAGAGTCTCTCCAAAGAGAGGGCAATGATAATAATTACCACAAGTGTCATGCGTGATAGTTACCTGTAGACTGGAAAGACCCCGTGGCTGAAGATTTAAAGGTCACACGACGTGTCAAAGTGCGTTTGTGTATTTCCAGAGACTATAGTTGCGAGCAATTTTAGAAAGGGAACTGCGGGGCGGCATGTAATTAATGCGTGGCGGTATGTAAAGACTGCATGGCGGGGCGAAAAAAGGGCGTGCCGACCCGCCCTGACATTCCGCATTAGGGGAAACCTCCGACCACTGAAATAAATTACTATATATGATATAATATCATATATAGTAATTTATTTAAGTGGTCTAAATTACTATATATGATATAATATCATATATAGTAATTTATTTCAGTGGTCGGAGGATAGACTCCGATAATCGGGACTGCTCGGTTTACGACCATAATCGATGGACGAGGCTAAGGAAAATGGTGTTATCTAAAAACAGTATTCACGGAAGAGAAAGACGTTGTCGCGTATGTGAGTGCATGTTTATTAGTATTTTCTTAACAGTTTTAGTAGTGGTAACTCTAGATTATGGTCGCCATCGACAATCCTTTTTATATTGCCTATTATTGCTGCCTGTTTTGTTAGAGAATATACCTGGAGGAAATGTCTCTACGCTGTCCCGTTTTATTGGGATGACAATAGGGTAATAGTGAGGTTTGGTACACCCTAGTACCATTTTTAAACCCACATTGGCCTTTTTCCTACTGATCGTTCCAGGTTGGTAACCCTATTGTCAACCCGTTTGTGTTTCTGATTTACATTGTAATTGTTGTTTGAGTTAATGCGTGTTTTTTGGTTGACTGTGTTCTGTGAAAGTTTCATTTCCTGTTCGACATGTATGCTTACTTTCACGGTCGCCGTCGACAATTCGACAGTGGATATACTGTCAAATTGTGCACCCTTATCTTTATTCAGTATCTTGTTTACTTTAAAGCTACAGGTACAATTTAAATTGCACGCATCTATGTTCATCTATTGCACCATAGGTTTAACAATTAATTCATAATACTTGAAAATTAATCATCAACCAAAATAGTTTGTTTGGCTATTTATGTCACTCTAATTTTCTCATGGTTCGCTATGTGCATTCTACATCAGTCATCCAGCTGTACGACTATGCTTTTGTAATAATAGGCAATGACCTTTTGCCACCATAACTTATTATTAACATTGTAGTAATGTTCTGTGCGTGTTTTAGGTTGACTGTGTTCTGTGAAAGCTGCATTTCCTGTTCGACTTTTATATCTGCTTGTATATGTTTTAAAGTGTGAACAACAGATTCAGGGATGTTTAATCTGAAAATAACTAATAATTATTAAGCCATGCATAATACACTACACATCACGTACAGTCTGATATTGAACAAATACTTTTCGCAGTGTGTATGATGTAGATTTGTAATATTTTCAGAATTGAATTGTTGGAGAGAAAAAAAAATATAATAAAATAACTATTAAAAAAAGAGTGTGAAGGGGAATAGGAAATATAACATTCAAGGACCACAGTCAACCAACGCATGAAGCAAATAACACTGAAAAGGGGATCACAACCAAATTCTCCCTCTTAATATTTCTTACAATGGAATACATAAACATCCATGCTACTAGCGTTTTTTCTATTTTGCATCAAAATACTACTAAAATAGATCATGGCGTATGACTGTAAACAAAATAGTACAAGACGAATTTTGATGCAATGCATCAAAGACGCCGCATTTGTGTTTAAAAAAGGAAGTAAAGGAGCTGCAATGCATGTGAAAAACTTAATGTGTTCTTAAAGCTGATAAAAAACTCTTTTAAATAATAAATTGCCCAATTAGGCAACATGAGTCATGAATCAGGTAGTGGGCAATAAAAACAACGAAAGATGCACATATAAAAAGGCAGCTTTTATTTTATTGGCAAACACATTTTTGTACAAAATAAAACAAGACATTGACTTAAATTGTCTTCATTGTCTCAACAAATTGAAGATTTACATTTTTCGGAAAATAGATGAGGGATGACATATATATTTACAGATATTTAAATACCGGAATCAGTTTATAAAATAGCACATTCTTGTCTATAAAGCAAGAATTGTCAATCGCAGAACTTTCTATACATGTGAATCAGTAGAAAGTCCCATTGTAAGAGATCGTTTCAACAAAAGCGAGAGGATTTTAAATTACGCATTATAGATCGAAAGCGTATTTTTGTATTATAGCATTTTAAACTAGAATAGTGGTTTACTTATATTGCCTATTGAGGGCTGGCGTGGCGCAGTCGGTAGCGCGGCGGATTTGTAACCGGAGGCCCCGGGTTCAATCCTCCGTGGTGCCACTATGTTCCGTCGGTGTGTTCTTGGGCAAGACACTCTCCCTTAGCCTCGTCCGTCGGATGGGGACGTAAACCGGGATAGTTCATGGCGGATATTTCTTTATTTACACTGTCCCGTTTTATTGGGTTGACGGTAGGGTAAGTGGTTTAAACCCCCATTGGCCTTTTTTGCCACTGGCCGTTTCCAAGGCGGTAACCCTATTATCAATCCTTTCGTGTTTTTGATGTATTATTTGGCCTTTAATTCATCTTTAATTGTGTTCTTTCTTTCTGTGTGTGTTTGTGGTTGACTGTCGTCCTTGAATACTGCTTTTCCTGTTCGATTTCTATATCTATAATGAATAGTGGTATTTTGAAACAGTAATTAATATATGTAAAAATCAGAAAATGATTCTTATTGAAAAGTTTCTATTTTTAAACTACGGTGATGAATATGCAATTGAAATTGGTCCTATGAATATGCAAATGAAATTGGTCCTATGAACATCTATCTAGTAGCCAATTATGATTTTAGCAATCTGATTTAAGGTGAAATGTGTACCAGTGGGAAAACATATATAGGAAATAACACATATGCATAAAAAATAATAATGTAATATACTGAAAGAAATAAGTTTAGCACATAAATAACATGGTAAATCCCATTGAGCAGATTCAAGGTTATGTGCTTCAGTCGCCATTAACAATATAATTAACATAATTAACAAGTATATGCAGGACATTATTTTGCGACGATATATGCGAAAAAAACATGTTTTAAATTACCTGCTTTACAGAAATTATAATTTCGTTTTTATTTCAATATAAAGGAAGATAATTTTAAAATTTAAAACTTTGGTTCGTAATTTCATTATAATGACAAGGTTTCTGCGTTTTTTATCACTCGAAACCCAGAATAGTTATTTAATTAAGTTTAACCCTGTTCTTGTTTGTTTGTTTGTTTGTATGGTGTTTTACGTCATTTTCAACACATGTAAGGTTATATATGACGGTCGAGGATTTGTGAACAGAACAGAACAGAACAGATATTTTATTTAGATTTGTACAAAGTACATCGTCATTCAGAACATATATACAATATACGAATATAACAAAGACAGGTAAACAGAGTATATAAATCAACTGTCAGTATAGTTTACATCATCATAGTTAGAGGATGAACAATATTATATTTATACTAAGCATTCAAAATAGAAAGTCTAACATTTAAAGCACATTTTATATACCCCGCTAAATTTAGTAATATATCATTGTTTGAAGTTTTCATCAATTCTATATATTTGAACATAGATGGCCTCTGGTGGTAATATCTTTTAATATATTTTTTTCTTAGTTCATTGTAACATTGACACACACATATACAATGGTATTCGTCTTCCAGATCTTGTGAGTTACAACATAAACAATATCTTTTTATTTCTCGGTATGCGATTTCTTGCATACCGTCCAGTTTGTATGTTAAGAGAATGTGCAGATAATCTTATTCTAGAAACAAATAATCTCAAATTGCTAGGTAAAACATTTAGATAGTGTTCATATGAAAAATCAGATTTAAAATATTTATAGTTTTCAAGAACAGCACTGCTATCAATTGACCCATACCAATCTTGCTTAAAACAGTCAATTATTCGTTGTTAAAAAAAACATGGAAATGTTTTAACATTTAGCATATCCTGATTGTTAAATAAATAGGCAAAACCATAATCAGATAATAACTTTTTTACATTCGAAACCCAATTTTTACAACCTCTTTCACAATCATATACACCTTGTTCATAGAGTTTTTTCATCAGAATGTTATTTTATTACTTTACACCAAGACTTAATAATTCTTATATATCTCGTAATATAAAGAGGGTAACGCCCAAGTTCACCATATACACCTACTGTGCATGTATGTAATCTAACGTTAAGCAACCGTTTACAGAACTTTAGGTGTATTCTTTCTATTACTTTTGATTTAGAGAATCCCCATATTTCAGCGGCATATCCTTGTGCAGAACCTACAAATGAATCAAATAATTGGCATAGTGTTTTTGGCTTTAACTTAAGCTTTCTACAATTCGCTAATAAAGTGTAGAGCAATTTAAGTGACTTACAAATTAAATGTTCTTGATTTAATGAAAAATTGCCCGTATAATTAAAAATTTTGCCTAAATAGTTAAAATCATTTACAACTTCGATATTTTGACCGTTATAGGTCCAACGTTCATTTTGAAGTAGCCCTCCTCTTTTTCTAAACACCATTATCTTGGTTTTAGTGGTATTTACGTCAAGACCCAATTATTACAATATGAGTATAGAAGATTTAAGTTATTTTGTAATTCCACTGGAGATTTACCTAAAATGGCCACATCGTCAGCAAACAGTAACAATATCAGAACTATATCATCAATCTGTAAGCCTGAATTCACATCATTTTGTAGATGCAGCTCAATAACGAAAATAACAAAGGAGAGATTACCTCCGCTTGACTTAATCCAACCGCACATTCGAAATAGTCTGAATAAGTACCACAACTCTTCACGCATGATTTCACCTTTTCGTACATGTCTTTAATAATTCGTAATATCTTTCCTTGTATAGCAGATTTATATAGTTAAAGTCGATTTTTTGTGGTGGAGGCAGACCACCAACTTTTCTTGGGTAGAACCAGTACTGTACACCTCCCGCCCTCCTAAGAATCGACACTTCCTCACTTAACCCTGTTCTTGATAATATTCTTATTTTTAATCTGAAAAAATGTTGTTTTATATAAATAGGAGATAACTCTGATATTTACGTTGAATCACACATAATAAGAGAAAAACAAGAACTCCTTCTGACATGCCAAAGTTATCAAATGTTTCACATTATAAAATAAACATTCAGTTTCTTTAAGCTAGATATGCAAAAGACCGTGCTAAACTTATTTCTTTCAGTATAGAATGCAAACTCTTAACAACAAGAAGAAGTATTGCGATGCAATACAATGTCCCCTACCGGTCATTGTGTGATTTCTTTTTTCTCTTGAGGATAATTAATGTTCTCAAGAGAACGAAGAATTATTTAAATTCGTGTACACTATTTCACTTGCGTAGTATCTATTGATTTTTTAGTAAATTGTCTGTAAAGATGGGGCTACCAGTGGGGAATTGAAATATCGGACCGACTATTAAAACGCTGTAAACATGACTTAAGCATACAAAATAATTTAATTTTTTTTAGTGTGAGATCGCCACTCATGAGCATGCAATTTTTGAAAATCACCAGATGAAATAAATTTGATCTCACACTGAAAAAAAACAAATATCCTCTAGACTACTGAAAACATCAAAACCACATGTCTCCAGCGGTACATAAAGAGTTTATATGCATGTAATGTTTTGAACTAAATAAAACTAACTTGATCGCTCGCATACTTGCAAAATCGATCTATACGATATTTTGAAACTTAATAGTAAAACAAATAAGGCGTACTAATAACGTTTTGCATAGTTGGTTTTAGTTTGTAATTTAATGCAAGCGATATTCCTTTAAAACCGATGCAAACGATATTCAACATTTGATTTCCAGTTTTGCCCCAAGAGTTTCAGCATGTTCGTAAAAATTCAATTATAACATACATTTTAAAAGAAACGGTTAATAACATACAGGTACCAATGGTTCCTACAACGAGCAGATTTAACTTTCTGACTGAAAATAGTGAACATCCTTATGTGTTTTGACAGAAGAAAAAAGTTGGTCGAGCATCAGTAACAAACGGCTATAGACAGCCCAAAGAAGCTTTGCACCGAGGGTTCGGACTATTTTGATCTTATCGCAATCGGTTAAATTAATAAAAAAGTTATTCAGACAACACTCGCTTGATGTGGATGTTTCCGCCATGTCTTCTAATGCGAACGTTATTCAAAAGTCACGTGGTTCCTCCGCATTGGCAATGTTTCGTCTGAAAATCAAAAAATGGCGACTCCGTTGAAAACACTCAAATTAGGTACAGGACACGGTCTCCAAAAGTAATGTGTCCCCAAAATGGCTCGCCGTAAAATGAAATTCTCAGAGCGTAAAACCACTCAGATACCGTGCCAGATTGAAAATCTTAGCATGGTTATTTCAATTATAATGCTTTTCCATTTACATGCCAAAAATATAAAGTAAAATCATACATACACACTTGTTTTTTCTATGAAAATTAAAACTCATCGGTTACGACAGGTTGTTGACGTCATCCAATGCCGTCCCTTGTTACAACGTTATGTGACGTCACATACTTTTCAAATCGGGGGTTTTATGGTCGGAACTATGGGGCGTTAGCCAATGGAGTAACGCGTTTCATTATAGTTGCATTATAAATTAAAGTTGTAGGATTACTATCGGTGACAATTTAGACCGGTAGAATGCTATGAAGACTGAAAACATTTTATTCATTGATAATGCGATAATACATATTCGGTATATCAATTCCGATAATAAAGAATGCGATCGGAAAATGGTCATAACGTCTTTTCTTAAACATTTATTTTGACAAAAATCTGTAATTTCAGTGAAGCTTTTTCAACAATAACGGGTATTGCATTATGAAAACGATTGCCTTTCACCTTTTTCTTAGTTCTATTTACACTATTTAAAAATTAAAATATGATTTGTTGGGCATCCAGGTATAGGCAGAGCCTCTTTAAACAAAGCATGGTCTTTTTGTTTTTGTAGGAAAAGCAAACCAAAATCTATTGATATGTTTACACAAAATAATTAAAATGTAATACAAATAATTTCTGTGTCGTCGTCAATTAATGGTATTTCTTTATGTTGCAGAAAACAGTAAACATTTGGATAATGAGCACCATGCAACGTCGATGGATAGAGCGTATATTGCAATTGATAGCAGTTCTAACACTAGCCTCAGTTTTGCGATTTCATGTATTGTTGGAGTCCAGTCGTCAAAACAGAAGAATAATTGTGCAAGATGAACCGCATAACACTGTGCACGAAGAATCGACAATACTATTACCAAGAAACGCCATACCTAGTGTATTGGTTGTACGGCAAAGTTCGAATCAAACACTTACACGTGGGAGTCAAACACGACGTATGTCCAGTGTTGGAAAAACAATGTATATGTTTAACTGCTCAAATATCCAACAAATTCGACTAGATCGGTTTTTAGGTCATGGGGATGCAAAAGAAGCGTTCGTTGGTGATTTCAATGGACTAAAGGTTGCTGTGAAAAAGGTACTAATGTTCAAATGGAAAGACACGTGGAAACGACAACGCGAGGACATGCTGAGAGAGATTTTTATGTTAAAGCAACTGAACCATCCAGGTCTTGCATCTCTACTTGGCTATTGTATTCAGCCATTAGACAATGAAAACGAAACCATGAATATCGTTAGCGTACTTGAGCTCGGACACGGAGACGTGCGTGAGCACGCAAAGACGATGGCTTGGAAAGAGAAATTTGGTCACGCTGTTAAGATTGCCGAATTCATTAACTATTTGGACAAGTCTCCTCTGGGCACGCTAATGATCTATGATTGTATATCAGAACACTTTTTGTTAGTTGACGATAGATTTAAATTAATTGATAGCGACAGTTTAGAAGGAAAAAATGTAAGTTGCAGAAATGGCATGTGTGGTTATGACCTGCCTTGTATAAACGGAGATTGCAAAGGCTTTAGCGCGGCGAATAATTTGTACTGTATGCACAGAAATATATTTATACCTTTGTTAACTCTTGAAGGCACGACATATCCAACCTATATTTCTAAAGCCCTCAGGGACCTATTCCAGGAATTAGATTTAAACAAAATAACGATCGCAGATGTGCAACTTCGTTTACAAACTATTTTGAAATCTATTTTATAATTGATATTTCATAGCAACTGACACACGTTTACATTTTTAAATGTCAAACTGTATTGATGACGTCATATTCTTTTAACATGCTAATTCCGACTGAAAGCTGCCGCAAACACCGCATAGGTCTGTTTAATATCGACAGTTTACGCAAAGTAGTTCCCATTAAATGGCCGGAGCATTTACACGGAAGTAGTATAGGTCTTATTACAAAGAACACAAATAGTTATGCCCCCGTCACACTCTGAAGATCCCACTGCGTCCAAAAAATAGAGATGAACGCAGCGGGAACTTGATCTTTTCTGAAAAATGTGCATTTATCAATTTCATGCTACGTCCTAGACAGGTCCCTGCGATGTCCTCGCTGCATTGCACACGTTCCCACTGATTTCCTTTTACGTACCTGACCAAGCGCCCACTAGGTTGCCTGTGTTTGCACACGGTCCCTGCTACGTCCAATCAGATCGAGCTAAGCTCTTGCTACGTTGTCGCTGCGTCAAAGGGGATTCCCCCAGGTTGGTATAAATACTGCGCCACTCAGAGACAACTCAGTGAGAACTCCATCCATTTTTCCCGTCCGCGTTACGCTTGTAGTACGGCAATGGAGTCACTACGAGGTGTTGGTTACGTCTATAACCGGTCAATGCCGTCGTTACTACGTCTTTATGAAGTCCTTGCTGCGTGGTGCTCAGAACGTGGAGCAGCTACGCTCATTTTGAACATGTCTAAAGTGCGCGTAGAGTTTCCAAGACCATGGAGACCATGCTAGGTCCTGAAAGGTTTCTGCTGGGTTCCTTGCACGTTGTTGGACTTCTTACTGCGTCCAAGCAATTTTTTCAGCACGCAGTGGGAACTTGATGCTACTACGTCAGAGTGTGACGTTTTTTAAATGATTCGATATGCAAACGGGTCGGGTGACAAGTTCTAAATATAGACAGATAATTTGGGCGACACAGGGACACTAGATTCGCTGATGCAGATCAAACCAAATGTCAAAAACAACATCACCAGTACATTGATTGACACGTGGTATATATGTACGAGTTCTATAGATTTCAGTTGTCCTAGCCCGGCGCAGAATAGGGCATACACGTTATACTCATTCATATTTATTACAAGGTGAGCAATTACCAGAATGTATACCCTGCTTTGCACCGTTAACGGTCAAACACATATTGCTGGAATGTGAAGACTTTGATCCTATGCGTCAAAGGTACTACAATGTTATGACCGAGTTATTTAATACTATAGATTTTAGTCTAGTTTTAGATTTCCTGAAGGAAGTCTATATAAATCATTATAATATGTTCTTGTATATATTTACTTCTTTATATACCCGTTTTTCGGGCATTTGTTGATTTACATATATAGTTTATATTACTACCATACCATCTCTTACTTGTAAATAGATATATCTTTATATATTTACATTAATTTTTAATTAATCCTCATTCATCAGTTTTTTGCACACAATATGACCTATTTATGTGTCGACGTGCCGTTAAACACCATTCATTCATTCATTCATTCTATAGATTTCGCTCATTATTGTATTGAGCACACTCGCCCCACACCAGCACTACTCCGTGACGGGGATGGTAAAGAGGTTACGTTTGGAACCCTTCTCGCCTCTCACCGATGCGGGTTCGAATCACACCGGGAGCTCGACTCGACTCTTCCTTTTGATGGGATGTTGTTTTGTTTACACTGTCTTGTCTTTTTGGGCGCTGAAGACAGGATAATAGAGAGGATTGTGCACATATAACATCTATTCAAGCTAACCAGTGGGCCTTATTGCCTACTGACCGTTCCAAACCGGTAACCCTGTCTTCACCCTTTCTGTTGTTTTTTGTCTCTTTCATTGTATTTCCTTGTTTGCAGGACAGTACGGACCTACGATGCCTTTGCGCTCGGACGCTGTGGTTTCTATAGGACCCTATATCTCATTTTTGCAAGTGAGAAAGTATCGATTCTTACGTGTGATGAGACGTTTACAATATTAGTTTTACCCATGAAAGATTTGTTGTGTACCTTTACCACGAACAAATCGACCTTCATGTATATCCTAAAAATATGCTGAAAATGGCGTAGCGCACCATTCAGCCGACCAACCCACATAACAACATATTACTTCACGGAAGCTTTGTATCCGATATGTTCCCGTATCATTTTTGTAATTGTCTACAATTAAAAGCTATATTTATGTTTTCCGTTAATTATTATAGTATTTTCTTGAACTTTATAAACGATTTGTAACACCGTCTTGTTTCTCCATGTCAGAAACATGTTTATATTTAGTGCCTGTTGCGGATTTAAATATATTTTGTTTATTCATTAATTTTTATGAAGACCGTCCATAAAGTTTTCAAGTTATTTTAAACCCCAAACGGCCTTTTTTGCCACTGACCGTTCCAAGGCGGTAGCCCTATTGTCAACCCTTTTGTGTTTGTGATGTCTGATTTGGCCTTTTATTCATCTAAATTTGTTCTTTGTTTCTGTATGTGTTTGCGGTTGACTGTCGTCCTTGAATGCTGCTTTTCCTGTTCGGTGTTTATATCTATATTTATTTTACATGCTTTTTGCTAAAGTCCCTATCCCGCCGTCAACATGCGTATTTTACAACAGCTGTACACCGTTTCTAAACCTACTACGACGAAGTATATATATAACCTACATATTTTGAGAATCCAAACTATACAGGCACAATATGAACTTCTTTAAACAGCCAGGCTAAACCCTAGAACTGGGGCGTCGAAAAATATTTACCAACTCATAAATCATTTTACGCATATTCAATAACAGGTATCTAAGTACCCGTGAATAAACATATATATTTAATCGGCACAAATACATTATTATATAACCTGAACACCTGGATAATGTAGTGTAATTTATTTTTCGTTTTTTGCTTGTTAGATTCTTTAAAGATACATATTGCATGCATCATCAAAGGTATATATGGTTTGAATACATTGATTTCTTTGACTTCAAAGGATGTGGCTGTCAACAATTTATTTTGACCTCCATATTTCTATAACTTTTTTATATTCTATACTAAATGCTCATCCAATTTAAATGAAGTACATCATCTTTTTTTTCAAAAGATACTTTAAATCTAAAAACTTAATTTAGACCCTGGTGCATTATCTAGGCTAGCACATACTACAGTGCAGAATTGAGAAAAATGGTGCTATAGAAATCACAGCACACGAACGCAGTGGCACTTTAGGCTAGTCCTGTAATACAAAGAGCAAATTAAATTTACCACGAAAACACTATACACAACACAAAGAGTGGCGAAAACAAGGTTACCGACTTGGAACAGTCAAGAGGCAATATGGCCTACTGGTTAGCTTAAATCGATTTTATGTCTACACAACCTCATTATTTAAGAAATAGAACATAATTTGCGGTGAATTATCATATAATACATCATTGTTTGGAGATCAGTTGTAAACAATTATTTTACGAGCCCGAAATTACAAGATAATTCACCGTAAACGATGTTCTATTTCTATTCTAATACCCCCAAAATGTGAAAATAACGCACACATCTGAAATCTTTCGCATTGCTTTGCTTACTCTACTAACGTTGCAAACGTTACAGTGATATCTTTCGCGCATTGCCTTGGTTATTCTACTAACGTTGCAAACGTTACAGTGACCAAGGTCTACCCTAGTCGGTTAATTTGGTACCAGAAACATTAAATTCCAAGCAAGATTTGATTTTAAAAAATATCGCGAACACACAAAGGGTCTGTAAAAAATGTTACATTACAAAGTCCATTAAAAGTAACAGTTACGGACACATTCGAGTAACCAATAAAAAGATTATTTTTTTTTGCAAACTTTCATTGTAAGCTTTGTCTTCATTTGATAATTTACAAACATTACTTTGAATAAAATTGAAATTCGGAGTTACTTGCTCCCTTTTTTGATAAAAGTTTTCAAAATATTGACGTTCTGCATTTAGTACATCTTTTTGACCAGTAAGTACTTGTCCATCTATGTTTAATCTGTTCATTACTTTTCTTTCTACTTTGTGTTTTTCAAGACTCATAAGTAGTTTAACATTTTTTTTCTCCACTTTCTAAATACTGTGCCTTTATTCTAGTCTTTATTCAATTTGTCTTCTTTTCATCAAACTTATTTAATTCCTCTCGTTTTGTATTTATTTGTTCTAAAATTTGGGTTTCGTTGAGTTCTGAATATTTGTGTTCTAACTCTTCAATTTCACTTTGAATTTGTTTACAGCTTTCATCCTCCAATTTCTATTTTTTATTGCATATTGAATAGTGTTATTTCTGATATTACCTTTTACCAGTTCCCATATAGTGTTTGGGTTTGCCTCTTTATTAAATTCTAAAGTTTCATTTATTCCACGTTTTAATATTGTTTGATATTCATTATCGAGTAATACACTTGAGTTCAGTTTAAAGTATGCAGGACCCCTTGGTGTATCTTGCAGTTGTATATTAATGCTAGACATTGAGTGATCAGATTTATAGCTACTTCGAATGTCTGCTCGAGTAATGCAATTCATAAGATTGCTTGAGATTAAAGAATAATCTAGTCGGCAGAAAACTGTCGGTCGTGTATTTGAATGCCAAGTATACGTTTGCTTTGTAGGGTTAAACATTCTACATACATCATTCAGTTCATATAAGTCAATCATATGTAATAGTTTTGCTCGACATTTTTTATGCGTATCAATATTTTCCCCCTTTTTATCCATAGTTGGGTCTAAGACTAAATTAAAATCGCCTCCTATAATAACATTTTTATCCTCATTATGTTGAAGGTGTGTTTCTATTTAATTAAATAAAACTGGGTCATCGCTATTCAATCCATAAACATTTATTAAAGTTATGGCTTTTCCGTTTATGTTTATATCTATTGCAAACAGCCTACCTATAACTATTTCCGTTGAATTTAAGATATTAATGTCTAAGTTTTTATCGAATAATATACCTATTCCCTCGCTATTTGTGCTTTGGCCGCTAAAATATGTTTTTTCCGTCCCATTCATTTTCCCATAATTCTTTCAAATTTTCTTTAAAATGTGTTTCTTGTAAAAACCAAATATCGGCTCTGCTATCCTTAATCCACTAGAAAATTTCGTTACGTTTTTTCTTGTTGCCTATGCCCTTAACATTATATGATATTATGTTAAATGTCATTATTGGATGATACCATGGTTTGTACAAGACCCTCCCTACCAAACTCAAGGAAATATAAGCAGAAAGAGAAAGAGGATAATATAGTAGTATTTAGAAGAAGCATGGTTGGTGTAATCGGAATGTTTGTCTTTTCTTTTTTACAAAGGATAATAATTGAATATATATATATATATATATATATATATAAACATAGAGCGGCACCTGCCAAAATATTCTAAAAAGAAAACAGTCGTCGTATCTTGATATTGTTGATAAACGTATTCGGCATTTGTTTTCGAAGATCCTAAATATAGATTACCTTTAACTATTGATTTTAATGCCTGTCGTGCCCAGATCGCCCACTCCATTGAAGATTTAGTATAAAATGGTGTCATAGAGAACATGCGGACCCAAACTCGCTTTCTACTTGGAAAAAATTATAGATACACGTATTAACTTTTATAATGCTAACCCCTCTTTACTTCCTCCGAGATCTAGGTTTTCATTTCGTAATTTAAAATCGGGAATTCAGGAATTTCATAATAAATTTGTTTTCCTGCAGATACAGCAGCTAGTAATGTAATTATTGTTTGACGGCTACATTACGTCAATGTTTTATCTCTGGAAGTCGGCAGCACCAATTCGTATACTCCAGTTAATTCTACTGAGGATGATGTTGTTTCCGCACATTTCACCCGGTGCACTACTTTCAAGGCTGGTGTAAACCATAAGCAAAATAAACTGCCTACTATGTACTGGATTCCTAAATTACATAAAAATCCGTATAAGACTCGCTTTATTTCGAATTCTAGTGGCTGCACCGCAACAAACATCTCCAAACTTTTAACTTCTTGTCTTACTTCCGTTAAAGATCACGTTTGATTTGATACAACTTATGAAAACTCTGGGATTAATTTATTTTGGTCTATAAAACATTCAGGAGACGTTCTTGATAAAATTTTCAATAAAGGTCAAGTTTCATCAATAAGCACTTACGACTTCTCTACACTATATACAACCTTACCACATCACCTTATTAAAGACAGGCTAATTTCTCTTATTAAAAAAACATTCGCTAGAGAATATACTACATTTTTGGCATGTAGTAATATTAGAGCGTTTTTTACTAACGGCAGTTTAGAAAATTATACTATGTGGACTTGCTATGAAGTTTGTGAAGCACTCATCTTCCTATTAGATAATATTTTTGTCCGGTATGGAACCACCGTTTATAGACAAATTGCTGGTATCCCTATGGGTACGAACTGTGCATCACTTGTCGCAGATTTGTTTTTATTTTGCTATGAAAGAGATTTCTTGTTGAGCCTTTCACCAGATACCCAGGCAGATGTTATTGAAGCCTTTAATGACGCCTCTCGGTATCAGGATGACATATTGAACACTGACAACCCTTTCTTTCCAACTATGGTTAATAATATTTATCCTAAAGAACTTCAGCTTAACAAAGCTAATGTATCTGATAATAATGCTTCTTTTCTTGATTTAGATCTCTCGACTGAAAATGGTGAAATAATTAGCAAAATCTATGACAAGAGAGATGATTTTAATTTTGACATTATTAATTATACCCACTTGGATGGGGATGTTCCCCGAGCAACTTCTTATGGGGTGTATGTGTCTCAACTTATTCGTTTTTCAAGAGCTTGTACTCGAGTTGAGGACGTTAACATTCGTAATCTTTGTATAACTAAAAAGCTACTCAATCAGGGTTACCGTTACCATAAACTTCGTAGAACCTTTACAAAATTTTGTTATCGTAACCCTGATCTTCTTTCCAAATATAAAAGTAATTTAAGGACTCTTCTGCGACAAGCACTATCATAACCTGACTTCTATGGTGATGTGATTTATAAACTTTGTAAGATTCTTGGTCATGATCACTTTCATACTATCTTTGTTATGACCCTATCATTTTGCAACGTACTGCATGCTTGGTCGTGGACCCTTTTACAGTTCGCCACTATGCTTTCCTCTTTAATTGTACTATGACCGGACAGGCTGTGGACCCTATGGTGACGCCTACCTAAAGCCCATTGGGACGGTGGCGTTTGATGTTTGTCTATGATCTTTCTTGTCGTGCTCTTAATGGTGTATTCTCTTGTTGCTCTGGCTTCTGCCAAACCATTGAGTACCTTCATTGTGGTTTTCTAGGCTATTGTGTTTTTGTATTATATTTACATGAGCATATTTGTGTTTTCTTATATTACCTATTGATGCTGCCTTGTTGGTTAGAGATTAGATCATGGCGGGGATTTCTTTATTTACACTATCCTGTTTTAATGGGATGAAGTAGGGTAAGTGTGAGGTTTGGTGCACCCTAGAACCGGTTTAAACCTCCAGTGGCCTACTTTGCCACTGACCGTTCCAAGGCGGTAGCCCTATTGTCAACCCGTTTGTGTTTGTGATGTCGTTTGCATTTATTATTACCTTTGCCTTCTTGTTTGTCTGTTTGCGTGTTTGTTTCTGGGTTTTGTGGTTGACTGTCCTCCTTGAATGCTACTTTCCCTGTCCGATCTTTTTTATTTCTTTAACTGTTATTTCTTTATGTGTAACATATAATCAAAATATCTTAAATCATAATACGTTTTGAAATAACGCATACACCTAAAATGGACTTATGTTATAAAAGCGGAAAAAACTCACATTTCTCTTATCTAAAATCCGTTGAACTGTTTGCTTCTGCATATATGTATATATCCGAAGAGTTAAATAATATTGATGTTGCAATTATTTTGAGAAAAGGCTTACACTTTCCGTTCAATGTATATCTACTTTTCAGGCTTTTGGAACTAATATATGCAAGCAAAGGCATGAAGGTTGCATAGTATATAATTTCATGAAATCTATCGACACAATCCCTAATTCATAATATAATATTTAAATCGTCGTAGACATGTTGTGTATTGCTGATTCTTACAATATTATACACATAATGGAAAACATATTGACTCAACTAAATGCAAATACAATGTGTCAATAGTGAGAGGGGTAATGTGACTTCCAATTGTAAGCACAATAGTGATTTTAAGCAGAATGCATTGCCGAAACAAAGCTTGTTTATTCTGAATGAATATAATATGAATTATAAACTTAATTTCATATTTTAAAAGAACCTTTACAATTATCAAATAAAAATAATGCGCATAAATGAACATCCAAACCTTCCTGTCAGAGTTACAATGATATACCTGTTATTGTTCGAAATAAATTGTATACGTTACCTGTTCCAGATTGCTATCATATCATGGAAAAATGTCATCTACAGACATTGCTCTTTCCAAAAAGTGATGGTAGCATTTGCCAACTGAGTGGGTAGCAGGTATCAAAATCGAAAAGTATGGGGCCTGGCTTAAGGCATACTATTGCTAGCTTGATATTGTGTAATTGCTTTAGTACACAGGAAACATGTTGTGACGTGTGGCACATATGTGCTACTTTCTTATTATAAGCATGTTACTTTCTTAGTAAAGATACACGTGAAATGAGAGATAGTTATTGTTTAGATGAAATGGAGAAGTGTGACAAAGTCGATAGTGGTGGTCAATACTTTAACAATAGATAAGAACACTATAAGATGTTATCTTTCGTTCTGATTATTTTGTTTTGTGTACAAATATTGTGTATTGTTATAGCTTTTTTGGAAATAAAATAGGTTTAAACCAATATTTTAACAGTGAAGATTCATCATATGATACTATAGATGGAATATTTGAGTGTGATGAAGATTACTAGGATGTCAAAGCTAAACTAAATAAAAGAGTTTCATTGAAAAGAGGAAACAGCATTGACGAGTCAGATGATGTCTACAAAGGACGAAATGTCGATAGAAAATATGCACATTCTTAAAGTATAGGAAAGAAAGAAACGGAGTCAGTTGTCAGTGACACTGATAAAAAAGAATACGATAGCCGAAGATACGGGAATAAACACTCTGTGTTATATGAAAAAGAGCGTAAACGATTCCCAAAGGATAGAGGTGGTACACGATTACATCGTGACAATAATCCATAGAACATGCATCAATAAATATTGACAGAAGAATCAATACTCGAAAAGTGTCAGTTGATTCAAGGAAGAACAATGAACGTTCTAGAAAGGGAACCGTTAGGTTTGAGGATAAGATGAAAGATAAGCTACACTTAGGTAGGGCGAAGTGTTAGAGAAACTGACGGAATAGAAGGTCGGACGGTACGATATCAGGATAATACGAGGACACCAAAGGATATTCTGATAATAATTAGTAGCTAAAGAAAAGGCCTAAGAGAAGAAGAAGCAAGAAAGAGAAAAGTTACGAGAGGTGACGAAAGAAGAAGAAAGACTAAGAAAGAAAGATGAAGAAATAATAAAAAAAATGAGATATAGGGTCCTATAGAAACCACAGCGTCCGAGCGCAAAGGCATCGTAGGTCCGCACTGTACTGCAAACAAGGACTTGAAAATACAATGAAAGAGACAAAAAACAAAACAGAAAGGGTGGTGAAGACAGGGTTACCGACTTGGGACGGTCAGTAGACAATAAGGCCCACTGGTTAGCTTGAATCCATTTTATATGCGCACACTCCTCGCTATTATCCTGTCTTCAGGGCCCAAATAGACAAGACAGTGTAAACAAAACTACATCCCATCAAAAGGAATTCTCTAACAATAAAGTCCACATCCTGAGAAACTAACTAAAGAAACACATACAAAATAATAAAACATCTCAAAACGTGCAAACGCCTTGAAAAATGATAGCACGTCAATCAGAGGAAGGAACTGGTAGTAGTAATAAGAATTTACAGTATGTGAAATTTTCATGCTTTTCGGGAGAAGAACCGAAACCAAAGACAGACGTTTCCTATGAAGAGTGGAAATATGAAGTTAACTGCCTGAAATAAGAGAACGCTGTTGCAAGGTATTTGATAGCACAGGCGATACGAAGGTCATTGTTAGGCCAAGCGAAAAGGGTACTACTTCCGTCAATGTAAATAAGACAGCAACGAAGGACACAGGGAACACAAAAAGAGCATCTTTAAACTAAAGACAGTCCCCAGGCAAGGGCTGGCTGGGGACAAAAAGGAAACATGCTCCGAAACGAAGAAAAATACAAAATTGTTTGAAAGACTTGTGGAACATGCGAATGAATCCAGTGTAACGTTCTGTGGAGTAGAAACGCGGGCCTTGATAGATAGATAGTGGTTCCATGGTGACTACCGTTTCAGAAGACTTTTATCACTCTTTAGATCCAAAACCTGAACTTCATCCCTTAGATAAGTTAGTCTTGAATCTTCAAAGTTCCAATGGTAGCAGTATCGATTATTTTGGGTACATTGAAGGAAGTATTCATATTCCATTTCAAGGTCAAGACGAAATATACGTACCAGTGCTGATAGTATCTACCTGGGACTATAATGTTGACGTCCCAGTTGTAATTGGAACTAACATTATATGAATCTGTCAGACATGCAAGTCGAGTTCCTGTTGAATGGAATAGTGCGTTCATAGCGTTACAATGCGGGTTTGCAGGAAAGGTTAGAGCTACCAACAAGAAATACATAGAACTCCAGCCTATGGAAAGTAAGATCATATCAGGTTTCGTTCAGAAGACTTAAAACTGAGTTACTGAGAATAATGCTAATTCTTCTAGTAAGATTGGAGTATGTCCAAGAGTGGTGTCTTTAGAGAAAACATCGACATATCAACCAATACCCGTGAAGATTTTTAATATGTCTACATAAAAAGTCGGCAGATAAAACAAAGACAACCACAATCTCCAGTCAAACTGTTCAGGACCAACAGGACAAGAAACAAAAAGACTCACCTGAACTAAACTTGGACGAATTTAAACTTACAGAAGGGCAGAACATAACAGCTGAAAGCTTTCTTTCCAAATGGACATCGATGATCTCATCAAGTATAACGGGTTTAGGATCCTGCAATCTATCAAAATACAAAATTAATCTGCAAGATGAACAACCTTTTAAAGATCCTCATAGAAGGATTGCTCCGGCACTCTTTCAGGAAATCAGAGAACATCTTGCTGAGATGAAAACTGCTGGAGCAATTCGAATAGCAACAGTCCATTTTTGTCAAACGTGGTGGTGGTAAGAAAAAAAAGATGGCAGTATTCGCTTCTTTGTCGACTACCAGAAGCTGAATAACAGGACTATCAAGGAAACCTACGCCATTCCACGAGTTGAAGATTCATTACATCTTCTAGCTGGAGCCAAATATTTTACAAAACTTGACCTAAGGAGTGGCTTTTGGCAGATCGAACTAGAGGAAGAAGACACACAGAAGACAGCATTTCAAGTAGGGACACTTGGCTTCTATGAATTGAGCAGAATGCTATTTGGATTATGCAATGCGCCAGCAATATTCCAGCGAGTGATGGAAAGGTGTATGGGAGATATAAATCTTCGAGATTGCCTGATCTATCTTGAAGATATATTAATATTTTGAAGAACACCTTGATCGTTTAGAAGCAGTTTTAGAGAGACTTCAAGAACATCAGCTGAAAATAAAATAATCCAAATGCCAATCCTTTCAATCAAGTGTTTCCTATCTTGGTCACATCGTATCGGTAGGTGGCATATCCACAGACCCGGACAAGTTGCAAGCTATCCGAACATGGCCTCTACCTAAGTCAGTAAAGTATGTGCGAGCATTTCTCAGATTCACAGGAAATTACAGGCATCAATCAATCAAGGACTTTTCCAAGATAGCTCGACCATTAACTGACCTTCTAGTAGGACATTCAACCACTAACGTTAAGCAGAAAGGAAAGAAAGGAAATCCTAATCCAAAAGCCTTCATCTGGACAGATAGTCAGCAAATCGCATTCGATACACTGATCGAGAAACTGACCAACCCACCGATCCTTGCGTAAGCTGATTATGCACAACCGTTTAAACTGTATACAGATGCAAGAGGAACAGGACTTGTTTCGGTACTCTACCAGAACCGAAATGGTCAGGATCGTGTTAAGGCATATGCTAGCCACAGTTTAAAGCCATAAGAAAGGAACTATCCGGCACATAAACTCGACTTTTTAGCTCTTAAGTGAGCAGTTGTGGTTAAGTTCCACGACTATCTTTTTGGCGCTGGTAGCTTCGAGGTAGTATCGGATAATAATCCACTGACTTATGTCTTCACCACTGAGAAAGTTGATGCCACGGGCCAGCGACGGATTTCTGAGTTGTCAAACTACATCTTCAACATCAGGTATCAAAGTGGGAAACAAAATTCTGACGCAGAAGGTCTTTTAGGCTGCAAGATTCCGAGGAACATGAGGACATTTCCCTGAGTTGCTTAATTCTCTGTCTCATCCAACTACTGTGGAAATGTCTGAAATGCCTTTGGCGGAATACCTTATTGTCACTAACACCACAAAGTTGCCAGACGATCAGGACGAAGACGTTATAAGTGATACATTCCTGGAAGCATCCGCCCTTAAACAGCAAGACTGGATTAAGGCTCAATCACAAGATCGGACAATCGCATACTTCATCGATTGTTTGAAACGAAACAAGGATAATTGAGCTTATGGATACATGGTATCTCTTTGTCACTAGTAAATACCATCTCGATGATGGTATCCTGTATAGGCTAACAGAGGATACAACGGGACCGAACCAACAGCTTGTTTTACCAGAGCCACTACTTGCACTGGTATTTAGAGCCTACCATGATGATTTAGGTCATAAAGGCAGATATAGGACACTGTCTCTCATCAAAAGTAGGTTCTATTGGCCTGACAAATTGGCAGACGAATGGAAAAGGGCCACCTATGTTATTAGACGGCAACCCATTGCAGATATTCCGGTGTTTGAAGTCTACAAGAAAGGTGACAGGTCACCAAAGAAGAGACTTCTCCATAGGAATATGTTGCTTCCTTTCATGGGCATTCCTTGTTTGGAAAAGGATGAACCACCGGAACACCACGCAAAGAGACTACAAGATACGGAATCCAATTCAGCAATGTGTATGTGTGTGTGTTTGATGTTTCAATGTTTACATTTGAACATAAATCATCGTTGTCATTATTATTATACATTATCGTTATTGAGAATGTAATTTGTAACTTCTAATTAAATGATATTTTATTTAATATGGCATTTGCCGTTTGGACTTTCACGAGTAAAATTACACTTTACATGGATTGATAAATATATTGTTGATTTCACATAATAAATATATTATTCATATATACTCAGCAAAAATAAAAAGTATCCACTTTGTTTTCCTGCAAAATTGGAGACATTAAGAAAGAACTAACAATTGTAGCATGAATTTCTTTTAATAACATCCTTGTTTGATGTTCACAAAAACTTTCATCGAAATATACCTAATAATAAAAAAATAAATCACAGTTTAAAAACAAAATTGTGAAAACGAAATTCACAAAACTGAACAAATGTAAAGGTAAGACAATAGCAAAGATTCAGCAGTCGAAGTCGATTCAATTACACAGAAATTTATTCAAAACCTCGCTAATATCTCATGTGTCCACCGTTACACCGAATACACGCAAGAATGCGACGTCGCATGCTTCTGACATAACGACTGACGAATTCTTGAGGTAATGTGTTCCATTAGGCGGACAAGTGCTGCTGCAAGGTCCTGAACACTTTGGATAGGGTCATCTTGACGTATACAACGTCCCAAATTTGCTCGATGCTTCGTCAGTCGTTACGTCAGAAGCATGCGACGTCGAATTTTTGAGTGTACAAACTTTGACCAGGATGACGCAAACTTACATGAAAATCAAGTGATGACAATAGTTTTATTTTTTTCGAAAAAATCGAGCTAATGCCTCCCGTTACACTTAAAATTATCATCAGAAATCACGTTATATTCGTTGTAAACATGAGCAGCATTAATTTAACTATACTATCTTAAAGCCTGGGTCACACGGCGACTGTGAAGTTTTTATCAAGCATTACAAACAGCACATGGGCTGACTTATCCAGTATCAGGTTGACATAAAATCTGCATGCATATATTTGTTTTTTTCAGTTTTCAATTTGTCTTTGTTATTCTACCATAGGTTTTGATATATTTATTGTTGGTGGAATATATCAGCAGTTAGTAATGCAAAAACAATTTTATTAAAACTATTTTAATAATTAATATTAATGATTGCAAAAATGCAGCATGGGATTATAAAACGAGCATCGCCATTATTGTTTGAAATATTGATAGAACAATTCCATATAGTTGGCATTATGTATTTTTTTTTATCAATATTTCAAATAATGGTCCACTTTTCAGTGCACATAATAATCGTCACCTAACCATTCAAAGTCAATTAGTAGGGTCTATATAATCATGTTTTCAATCCTATTGTCTGTCTGTCTGTCTGCGATTTCGCATACTCCATACTTCAGAAACATTGCACGAACAATTATTATCGTTACATGCCACTTTCTGTTTTTAAAGCAGCTATCCCGTCAACAACAACCAAATTTACAACATAATGTACACCATTTTTAAACCTACTGACGACCAGGTATATAACTATATAACTTTCATATTTTGAGAATCCAAACTCTATAGACACAATATAAACGGCTTTAACCAGCCACGACAAACCCAATAACGGTTACCAACTCATAATTCATTTGACACAAAAGTCATATTCAATCACGAGTATTTTAAAAATCCTTGAATAAAACTTCATTTTTTTAATCGGCACATGTACATTATTATATGACCTGAACACCTGGATAAATGGTTTTGTAGTGTTATTGTTTTTAAGATATGTAAAGACGTTTTTTTCACGATTTAAGAATCATTGTTTTTTCATAGAACGTACCCATAGTTGAGAGATGCTCAGCTGTTACTTTAAGTGAAACTCTTTTAGTAAATTAATGCGAACTGATTTTGAATCAAGTCAAATGAGCTGATGCGAATCCAGCAGTAGTTACCATTTACAACAACAGTAATTCGGACCACAACGACCACTACCAAATGTACAGGAGAAGTATCTGTACATAGAGAGCCCAACTTTCCCCTCGTCAGTTTGATTTACGGGGTTGGGTGCCAGTACGTTTGCCGGGTGGTACACGTGCAGTTCGTCGTAACATTGGTACCTGAAATTGTAATTATGGTCAAACTATTAAACCTAAAACTGGTGAAGTTTCGGACTATTCACGTGCACTTCGTCGTAACACTGGTACCTGAAATAGAAGTCATCTTCAAACTATTAAACCTAAAGCTGGTGAAGTGTCGTAACACTGGTACCCGAAACATAAGTTATGGTCAAACTATTTGACATAACACTGGTGATGTCAAAACACTGGTACCCGACACAGAAGTTATGGTCGGACTATTTGACCTAAAACTGGTGAAGTGTCGAATCATTGGTACTCGAAACAGAAGTTATGGTCAAACTATTAAAAATGAGATATAGGGTCCTATAGAAACCACAGCGTCCAAACTCAATGGCATCGTAGGTCCGCGCTGTACTGCAAACAATGAGCAATATTTAATTAATTATACAATGAAAAAGGCAAAATACAACAGAAAGGGTGGTGAAGACAGGGTGGTCAGTAAGCAATAAGGCCTACAGGTTAGCTTGAATCGATTTTATGTGTACACAATACTCGCTATTATCCTGTCTTCAGCGCTAAAATAGAAAAGACTGGGTAAACAAAAGCACATCCCATCAAAGTAGACCTGAAAATGATGAAGATACGGACGATTCACGTGCAGTATGTCGTAACACTGGTACCCGACACAGAAGTTATGGTCAAATTATTAAAACTAAAACTGGTGAAGATTCGGACGACCTAGGTGCTGACATGAAGCCATTTTCAAATTCGTCTACTGGTTGACCTGGCTAGTTAAAGCCGTATTGTGTCTATCGTGTTTGGATTGTCTCAAATTGTATAAGTTATATACATACCTCGTGGTCATTAGGTTTCGAAAAGGTGTACATATGTTGTAAATTTGGCTGCTGTTGGCGGAATAGCTTCTTTAAAACGCTCTAAGATTATATCAACTAAGGCATACTTTTTGGCGCTATATACATACCCAAGATTGCTGCAGATAGTGCTACACTGAGCGGCTTGACCTGAATAGCAATTCCTCCTGACAGCGGCTGCGTGCGCAGGTCCGGTTAGAGCCGCCGTGCACGTGCTCTGTGCGAGCTCGTCGATGAAGTTATACGCCATTCCATATAGGCTGTCTGAACTGTTCGTATTTGCACCATTCAAACATCCTTTTGATAGTAAAGAAAACTTGGAAGAAAACTATTTATAAGGCTGTGCATAAAAAATGTGTTAGTTTCGGATAAACATACCTAATACTGAAAGTGTTTAATTATGTGTTGTCTTCGCAATACAATGACGTTGGTTTCTGCTCGAAAAGTATGTCATTTTATCTTTTTAATTTGCAATTCAAAAATTACCCCCAAAACACGGTGTAGAAGTGTTGTGACTTTGTTACAATGCTCAACTTTTTTAAAACTTGTATATGACTAGGTCCTATGACATTTCTTTCAAAACAAATAAACATATATATAGGTCATCAGGCTTCTAATTTTTTATTACAATTTCTATAATTACGCATATTTTGGAGTTACACGTATTTTGACATTTTCACTCTAAAATACTGTACACACAATTTTGCTGACATAGCGATCGAAAATAAAATTAGCTCAGTATTTACCTTTATATATCTACTCTACAACTGAAAAACAAAAATCATTTTTAATTCAAAAGGATAAAATCTACTCAGAGCTACCCATACCCTCTATTTTGTTATCTATTAGAAAGTAAAATAAATGAAACACTGTGTTGTCAAATAAAACTATGATTTAAAAAATAAATTCTTAGACTTGAAAATGTCAAAACTTGCCAAGACAACATCCTTAAGTTTATTACTCAAGCTGGATAAATACCCGATTAGGTTGTGCCTGTTTCATATTATGTAATAATAATGCAAAGAAAAATACATGTGTAAGAGCCATGTATGATTTTTTTTTACGAAACTAAAGCTGAACAAGCTGCATCATAAAATTCATACCGTAAAGTTCAACAGAGTTGCACGGGCGCTTGTCCGTTTCAACAGAGTTACCCGTGCAATAGGTGAAACCATTCTGGAAGTTCCTGTTTATGCATGTCCGATTTCTTGTCCTGGTCTGTTCATTCGAACCGTATCCTTGGTTGCATTGCCCCTTACACTGAGACCACGTGCTCCATTCTCCCCAAGAGCTCCAGTGAATGTCTTGAAATATATTGATGATTAAGGGTTTAATGCACTTTTATCTGCGTTCGTATTTTCCAATGAACGCAGATAAAACTACATTAAACCCTTATAATTGCAATTACCATCCTAAAATATTAATTATTTCCTTAATTTATTAAAAATAATTATTAGAATAAATACGGGTTGCTGTTGTTTTGACGCACACTGTATGAATGGCGGATGAAAGTACTTCTTCGTACAGTCCATCGGAAAATGAACGTAGCTTAAATTGATCATGTGATTGTCCTTTAACCAATCACATTGTTTGTATTATCTAAATGTTCGAGTGACTGCAATTATTAAATGGACTCACGTCAATCTCGAAAGAAATATTATGGATTAATATTAGCACCTCGGATTACTAATATAGTTTCGTTTTGACTTTAAATCTGCTAGCATATAATTAAACATAGAGAATACCATATAAACTATAAAGAACCTTGTTTTTCAAAGAAAGGTTTTTAACATACTGTTTTGATGACATACACACTAAATTCTAACAAGGGGATTATGAGGATTTATTATATACCACTAAAGAATACTCCAATGTCATGGCTGACAAACAGTTACGTCTGTGTGTGTGTATGTGTGAATATTTTGAAATATTGACTCATTTAGTTACCAACTTACCACAAAAGTCGGCACTGCAGCCTTGTATTACTATAATCTCTTGTCGAAGTTGCTGCAACTCGGCTTCAATTCGCCGAATTCTCTCTTCCTTTGTTAAAACAAATATATAATGTATGATTTGTTGTGAACGCCTTCTCAATCCAATATTGACAGCCGATTTAAGGTTTAAACACAATGTTTATTTTTAATTATAATGGTTATACAATCTTTTACTCGAGTTTACAAACGTGTATTCGGAAAAAAGCTTATATCAATCCGCACACAGACATAATAACAAACAGATTGGACACTGCGAAATGTAACTGAAATGCACGTGGGACATAAGGAAAATTTCACAAGATGTTGCCCAACTTTAAACACTTGTATCTGGAAGAGTTTTATAGATACAAGTTCATTTATGCCAAAACCCATCACGGGCAAATATAATTTTCTTACTCTCCCATTTTAAACATTTTTACTATGGTCAAACCTTGATTTTCAAGAGAAAAGCCAAAAATGATGAGATTTTTATGTTTAAACAGCTTTTTATACAACTTCTTATGTTGGAAACAAAACAAAAAAGTATTATTTTAATCCCATTTTGATATTCATTATGAATCTTTTGAATGAATTCTCATCAAACTCAATGAATAAATGAGAGAGGAGAAGGAAGGAAACGTTTCTTGTCGTGCCCTTAATGGTGTATTCTCTTACTGCTCTGGCTTCTGCAAAGTCATTGAGTACCTTCATTGTGGCTTTCTAGGCTATTGTTTTTTTGTATTATATTTACACGAGCATATTTGTGTTTTACTTATATTGCCTATTGATGCTGCCTTGTTGGTTAAAGATTAGATCATGGCGTGGATTTCTTTATTTACACTGTCCTGTTTTAATGGGATGACAGTAGGGTAAGTGTGAGGTTTGGTGCACCCTAGAACCGGTTTAAACCCTCAGTGGCCTACCTTGCCACTGACCGTTCCAAGGCGGTAGCCCTATTGTCAACCCTTTTTGTGTTTGTGATGTCGTTTGCATTTATTATTGCTTTTGGCTTCTTGTTTGTCTGTTTGCGTGTTTGTTTCTGTGTTTTGTGGTTTACTGTCCTCCTTGAATGCTACTTTCCCTGTCTGATCATTTTATATTTCTTTTTTAGGGTGCCACATGATATTGTGGCTACTTCATTGGTTCAGATAAGAAGTTTCCTATCTTTTATTATGTTTGTGATCCGTGTCGCTCTGAAAGAGAGATATATAATTTGAAAATGAGGATTCGGAAAATAGTTTTTCGCTTATATAACTCCGTTTCCACTTATATCAATCCGCGCTCCTCTGAATGAGCGATATTCGACAACAGAGGTTCCCGGAATCGAATATATATATCCCGTGTTCTTAAACATGCCCATAGAATATATTTCAGTGAATGAGGCAACCCCTTTTAACGTAACAATTCGTTTAATAATGTTCATGTAGGAACCTCTATTTCTCAAATTCAGCCTCAGTCTCAGCATCATAGCTCCATAATTCAGTCTCAGTATCAGAATCATAGCTTCATAATTCAGTCTCAGTCTCAGAATCATAGCTTCATAATTCAGTCTCAGTCTCAGAATCATAGCTTCATAATTCAGTCTCAGTATCAGAATCATAGCTCCATAATTCAGTCTCAGTCTCAGAATCATAGCTCCATAATTCAGTTTCAGTATCAGAATCATAGCTTCATAATTCAGTCTGAGTTTCAGAATCATAGCTTCATAATTCAGTCTCAGTCTCAGAATCATAGCTCCATAATTCAGTCTCAGTATCAGAATCATAGCTTCATAATTCAGTCTCAGTCTCAGAATCATAGCTCCATAATTCAGTCTCAGTCTCAGAATCATAGCTCCATAATTCAGTCTCAGTCTCAGAATCATAGCTCCATAATTCAGTCTCAGTATCAGAATCATAGCTTCATAATTCAGTCTCAGAATCATAGCTCCATAATTCAGTCTCAGTCTCAGAATCATAGCTCCATAATTCAGTCTCAGTATTAGAATCATAGCTCCATAATTCAGTCTCAGTCTCAGAATCATAGCTCCATAATTCAGTCTCAGTATCAGAATCATAGCTTCATAATTCAGTCTCAGTCTCAGAATCATAGCTTCATAATTCAGTCTCAGAATCATAGCTCCATAATTCAGTCTCAGTATCAGAATCATAGCTTCATAATTCAGTCTCAGAATCATAGCTCCATAATTCAGTCTCAGTCTCAGAATCATAGCTCCATAATTCAGTCTCAGTCTCAGAATTATAGCTCCATAATTCAGTCTCAGCTTCAGAATCATAGCTCCATAATTCAGTCTCAGTATCAGAATCATAGCTCCATAATTCAGTCTCAGTATCAGAATCATAGCTTCATAATTCAGTCTCAGTCTCAGAATCATAGCTCCATAATTCAGTCTCAGAATCATAGCTTCATAATTCAGTCTCAGTCTCAGAATCATAGCTTCATAACTCAGTCTCAGTCTCAGAATCATAGCTTCATAATTCAGTCTCAGTATCAGAATCATAGCTTCATAATTCAGTCTCAGTATCAGAATCATAGCTCCATAATTCAGTCTCAGTATCAGAATCATAGCTCCATAATTCAGTCTCAGTCTCAGAATCATAGCTTCATAATTCAGTCTCAGTCTCAGAATCATAGCTCCATAATTCAGTCTCAGTATCAGAATCATAGCTCCATAATTCGGTCTCAGTCTCAGAATCATAGCTCCATAATTCAGTATCAGAATCATAGCTCCATAATTCAGTCTCAGTATCAGAATCATAGCTCCATAATTCAAACTCAGTTTAAGAATCATAGCTCCATAATTCAGTCTCAGTATCAGAATCATAGCTTCATAATTCAGTCTCAGTCTCAGAATCATAGCTTCATAATTCAGTCTCAGTATCAGAATCATAGCTCCATAATTCAGTCTCAGTCTCAGAATCATAGCTCCATAATTCAGTCTCAGTATCAGAATCATAGCTTCATAATTCAGTCTCAGTCTCAGAATCATAGCTTCATAATTCAGTCTCAGTCTCAGAATCATAGCTCCATAATTCAGTCTCAGTCTCAGAATCATAGCTCCATAATTCAGTCTCAGTCTCAGAATCATAGCTCCATAATTCAGTCTCAGTATTAGAATCATAGCTCCATAATTCAGTCTCAGTCTCAGAATCATAGCTCCATAATTCAGTCTCAGTATCAGAATCATAGCTTCATAATTCAGTCTCAGTCTCAGAATCATAGCTCCATAATTCAGTCTCAGTCTCAGAATCATAGCTTCATAATTCAGTCTCAGTCTCAGAATCATAGCTCCATAATTCAGTCTCAGTATCAGAATCATAGCTTCAAAATTCAGTCTCAGTCTCAGAATCATAGCTTCATAATTCAGTCTCAGTCTCAGAATCATAGCTTCATAATTCAGTCTCAGTCTCAGAATCATAGCTTCATAATTCAGTCTCAGTCTCAGAATCATAGCTTCATAATTCAGTCTCAGTCTCAGAATCATAGCTCCATAATTCAGTCTCAGTATCAGAATCATAGCTTCATAAATCAGTCTCAGTCTCAGAATCATAGCTTCATAATTCATTCTCAGTCTCAGAATCATAGCTTCATAATTCAGTCTCAGTCTCAGAATCATAGCTTCATAATTCAGTCTCAGTATCAGAATCATAGCTCCATAATTCAGTCTCAGTCTCAGAATCATAGCTTCATAATTCAGTCTCAGTCTCAGAATCATAGCTTCATAATTCAGTCTCAGAATCATAGCTCCATAATTCAGTCTCAGTATCAGAATCATAGCTTCATAATTCAGTCTCAGTCTCAGAATCATAGCTTCATAATTCAGTCTCAGAATCATAGCTCCATAATTCAGTCTCAGTATCAGAATCATAGCTTCATAATTCAGTCTCAGAATCGTAGCTCCATAATTCAGTCTCAGTCTCAGAATCATAGCTCCATAATTAAGTCTCAGTCTCAGAATCATAGCTCCATAATTCAGTCTCAGTATCAGATTCATAGCTCCATAATTCAGTCTCAGTCTCAGAATCATAGCTCCATAATTCAGTCTCAGTATCAGAATCATAGCTCCATAATTCAGTCTCAGTCTCAGAATCATAGCTCCATAACTCAGTCTCAGAATCATAGCTTCATAATTCAGTCTCAGTCTCAGAATCATAGCTTCATAATTCAGTCTCAGTCTCAGAATCATAGCTTCATAATTCAGTCTCAGTATCAGAATCATAGCTTCATAATTCAGTCTCAGTATCAGAATCATAGCTTCATAATTCAGTCTCAGTATCAGAATCATAGCTCCATAATTCAGTCTCAGTATCAGAATCATAGCTCCATAATTCAGTCTCAGTCTCAGAATCATAGCTTCATAATTCAGTCTCAGTCTCAGAATCATAGCTCCATAATTCAGTCTCAGTATCAGAATCATAGCTCCATAATTCGGTCTCAGTCTCAGAATCATAGCTCCAGAATTCAGTATCAGAATCATAGCTCCATAATTCAGTCTCAGTATCAGAATCATACCTCCATAATTCAGTGTCAGTTTCAGAATCATAGCTCCATAATTCAGTCTCAGTATCAGAATCATAGCTTCATAATTCAGTCTCAGTCTCAGAATCATAGCTCCATAATTCAGTCTCAGTATCAGAATCATAGCTCCATAATTCAGTCTTAGTATCAGAATCATAGCTCCATAATTCAGTCTCAGTCTTAGAATCATAGCTTTATAATTCAGTCTAAGTCTCAGAATCATAGCTCCATAATTCAGTCTCAGTCTAAGAATCATTGCTCCATAATTCAGTCTCAGTCTCAGAATCATAGCTCCATAATTCTGTCTCAGTATCAGAATCATAGCTTCATAATTCAGTCTCAGTCTCAGAATCATAGCTCCATAATTTAGTCTCAGTCTCAGAATCATAGCTCCATAATTTAGTCTCAGTCTCAGAATCATAGCTCCATAATTCAGTCTGAGTCTCAGAATCATAGCTCCATAATTCAGTCTCAGTCTCAGAATCATAGCTCCATAATTCAGTCTCAGTATCAGAATCATAGCTCCATAATTCAGTCTCAGTCTCAGAATCATAGCTTCATAATTCAGTCTCAGTCTCAGAATCATAGCTCCATAATTTAGTCTCAGTCTCAGAATCATAGCTTCATAATTCAGTCTCAGTCTCAGAATCATAGCTCCATAATTCAGTCTCAGTCTCAGAATCATAGCTCCATAATTCAGTCTCAGTCTCAGAATCATAGCTCCATAATTCAGTCTCAGTCTCAGAATCATAGCTCCATAATTCAGTCTCAGTATCAGAATCATAGCTCCATAATTCAGTCTCAGTATCAGAATCATAGCTTCATAATTCAGTCTCAGTCTCAGAATCATAGCTTCATAATTCAGTCTCAGTCTCAGAATCATAGCTCCATAATTCAGTCTCAGTATCAGAATCATAGCTCCAAAATTCAGTCTCAGTCTCAGAATCATAGCTTCATAATTCAGTCTCAGTCTCAGAATCATAGCTTCATAATTCAGTCTCAGTCTCAGAATCATAGCTCCATAATTCAGTCTCAGTATCAGAATCATAGCTTCATAATTCAGTCTCAGTCTCAGAATCATAGCTTCATAATTCATTCTCAGTCTCAGAATCATAGCTTCATAATTCAGTCTCAGTCTCAGAATCATAGCTTCATAATTCAGTCTCAGTATCAGAATCATAGCTCCATAATTCAGTCTCAGTATCAGAATCATAGCTCCATAATTCAGTCTCAGTCTCAGAATCATAGCTCCATAATTCAGTCTCAGTATCAGAATCATAGCTTCATAATTCAGTCTCAGTCTCAGAATCATAGCTCCATAATTCAGTCTCAGTCTCAGAATCATAGCTCCATAATTCAGTCTCAGTCTCAGAATCATAGCTTCATAATTCAGTCTCAGTCTCAGAATCATAGCTCCATAATTCAGTCTCAGTCTCAGAATCATAGCTTCATAATTCAGTCTCAGTCTCAGAATCATAGCTCCATAATTCAGTCTCAGTCTCAGAATCATAGCTCCATAATTCAGTCTCAGTCTCAGAATCATAGCTCCATAATTCAGTCTCAGTATCAGAATCATAGCTTCATAATTCAGTCTCAGTATCAGAATCATAGCTCCATAATTCAGTCTCAGTATCAGAATCATAGCTCCATAATTCAGTCTCAGTGTCAGAATCATAGCTCCATAATTCAGTCTCAGTCTCAGAATCATAGCTTCATAATTCAGTCTCAGTCTCAGAATCATAGCTCCATAATTCAGTCTCAGTATCAGAATCATAGCTCCAAAATTCAGTCTCAGTCTCAGAATCATAGCTTCATAATTCAGTCTCAGTCTCAGAATCATAGCTTCATAATTCAGTCTCAGTCTCAGAATCATAGCTCCATAATTCAGTCTCAGTATCAGAATCATAGCTTCATAATTCAGTCTCAGTCTCAGAATCATAGCTTCATAATTCATTCTCAATCTCAGAATCATAGCTTCATAATTCAGTCTCAGTATCAGAATCATAGCTCCATAATTCAGTCTCAGTCTCAGAATCATAGCTTCATAATTCAGTCTCAGTCTCAGAATCATAGCTTCATAATTCAGTCTCAGAATCATAGCTCCATAATTCAGTCTCAGTATCAGAATCATAGCTCCATAATTCAGTCTCAGTCTCAGAATCATAGCTCCATAATTCAGTCTCAGTATCAGAATCATAGCTCCATAATTCAGTCTCAGTCTCAGAATCATAGCTTCATAATTCAGTCTCAGTCTCAGAATAATAGCTCCATAATTCAGTCTCAGTATCAGAATCATAGCTTCATAATTCAGTCTCAGTATCAGAATCATAGCTCCATAATTCAGTCTCAGTATCAGAATCATAGCTTCATAATTCAGTCTCAGTCTCAGAATCATAGCTCCATAATTCAGTCTCAGTCTCAGAATCATAGCTTCATAATTCAGTCTCAGTCTCAGAATCATAGCTCCATAATTCAGTCTCAGTATCAGAATCATAGCTCCAAAATTCAGTCTCAGTCTCAGAATCATAGCTTCATAATTCAGTCTCAGTCTCAGAATCATAGCTCCATAATTCAGTCTCAGTATCAGAATCATAGCTTCATAATTCAGTCTCAGTCTCAGAATCATAGCTTCATAATTCATTCTCAATCTCAGAATCATAGCTTCATAATTCAGTCTCAGTCTCAGAATCATAGCTTCATAATTCAGTCTCAGTATCAGAATCATAGCTCCATAATTCAGTCTCAGTCTCAGAATCATAGCTTCATAATTCAGTCTCAGTCTCAGAATCATAGCTTCATAATTCAGTATCAGAATCATAGCTCCATAATTCAGTCTCAGTCTCAGAATCATAGCTCCATAATTCAGTCTCAGTATCAGAATCATAGCTCCATAATTCAGTCTCAGTATCAGAATCATAACTCCATAATTCAGTCTCAGTATCAGAATCATAGCTTCATAGTTCAGTCTCAGTCTCAGAATCATAGCTCCATAATTCAGTCTCAGAATCATAGCTTCATAATTCAGTCTCAGTCTCAGAATCATAGCTTCATAATTCAGTCTCAGTCTCAGAATCATAGCTTCATAATTCAGTCTCAGTATCAGAATCATAGCTTCATAATTCAGTCTCAGTATCAGAATCATAGCTCCATAATTCAGTTTCAGTATCAGAATCATAGCTCCCTAATTCAGTCTCAGTCTCAGAATCATAGCTTCATAATTCAGTCTGAGTCTCAGAATCATAGCTCCATAATTCAGTCTCAGTATCAGAATCATAGCTCCATAATTCGGTCTCAGTCTCAGAATCATAGCTTCATAATTCAGTATCAGAATCATAGCTCCATAATTCAGTCTCAGTCTGAGAATCATAGCTTCATAATTCAGTCTCAGTATCAGAATCATAGCTCCATAATTCAGTCTCAGTTTCAGAATCATAGCTCCATAATTCAGTCTCAGTATCAGAATCATAGCTTCATTATTCAGTCTCAGTCTCAGAATCATAGCTCCATAATTCAGTCTCAGTCTCAGAATCATAGCTCCATAATTCAGTCTCAGTCTCAGAATCATAGCTCCATAATTCAGTCTCAGTCTCAGAATCATAGCTCCATAATTCAGTCTCAGTATCAGAATCATAGCTTCATAATTCAGTCTCAGAATCATAGCTCCATAATTCAGTCTCAGTCTCAGAATCATAGCTTCATTATTCAGTCTCAGTCTCAGAATCATAGCTCCATAATTCAGTCTCAGTCTCAGAATCATAGCTCCATAATTCAGTCTCAGTCTCAGAATCATAGCTTCATTATTCAGTCTCAGTCTCAGAATCATAGCTCCATAATTCAGTCTCAGTCTCAGAATCATAGCTCCATAATTCAGTCTCAGTATCAGAATCATAGCTTCATTATTCAGTCTCAGTCTCAGAATCATAGCTCCATAATTCAGTCTCAGTCTCAGAATCATAGCTTCATAATTCAGTCTCAGTCTCAGAATCATAGCTTCCTAATTCAGTCTCAGTCTCAGAATCATAGCTCCATAATTCAGTCTCAGTATCAGAATCATAGCTCCAAAATTCAGTCTCAGTATCAGAATCATAGCTTCATAGTTCAGTCTCAGTCTCAGAATCATAGCTCCTTAATTCAGTGTCAGAATCATAGCTCCATAATTCAGTCTCAGTCTCAGAATCATAGCTCCATAATTCAGTCTCAGTATCAGAATCATAGCTCCATAATTCAGTCTCAGTATCATAGCTCCAAAATTCATTCCAGCTTTTGATAGATTCTCAGACTTTCTACATAAATCGTCAAAACGAACTTGACTCTATACCTTTTGACCGGTTTCCAAAATTGTCAAAGAAAGTTGTTAAAACTATAAAACTGTGCGAACCTGAGTTCCATTTTCCGGACCATCCATTAGAAATGCGGTCGTAGAGCACGTGAAAAACACTCCAAATAGAAGAATCATACATTTCCGATTCAAAATAGAAACCATGTTTGCTTTAGACGAACACAAACTCTAATGATCGCAATATACACGATAAAGACGATGTCTTGTGGATTAATACAATTTACCTAAATCTTGCGACGATATCGTCTGGTTTTATTTAACTGACATACCAATGAATACGGGTATATTGAGCTAAGGAACATCTAATTTCGTATACACTTAGCATGTTTTACCCACCAATCTTCAAACTTATATTCATTTTTTGATGATACTTCGTATCTGCGAGAAAATAGATTAATATCGTAGTTTGCGATCCTCGGTTGTCTGATAAACACATGCTGTGGCTATTTCTGAAATGTCGGACTAAAATTGCATGGTGGTTAAGACTTAACATAAAGATAACATCCGTCTAGTTTAGTTTAAAGTGATACAAGGCAACCTTATAACACTTGTACCCTGCTGTATTTCGATTCTCTTCATCGTCAGGAAAATATCGTAGAAATAAAACAGGGGAATATGTAGTTACTAAAAAAATAAGCTACACCATCAGGGCTATCGTTTCCATAAACTTCGAAAAACCCTAAGATACTTTTAAAATACAAAAAGTGATTTAAGACCTCTTCTGCCTGAAGACTATCACAATCTGCATTCTATGGTTACGCACTGCATGTTTCGTGTTGACCCATTTACTGTTCGTCACTATTCTTTATTCTTTGATTGTATATTAACCGTACTGAATGTGGACCTGAAAGAACGGTGGCGTTTGAAGTTTGTCTTAACTCTTAAAGGTTTTCTCTAATGTTGCTCTGCCTTCGTCCACGTCATTGAATACTTGCTTTATGGTTTTCTATGCTTTTTATATTTATATATACATGATCGTTTTTGTGTTATATTATTATCTGTCTGTTATTACTGCCGTCTTTCTCGTTAGAGAATATAGACTGGCGGGGATAATTTATTTACACTGCCCCGTTTAAGTACCGTTTAATTGGGATGACAATAGAGTAAAAGTATGGTTGGTGCACCCTAGAACCTAGTTTAAACACCCAGTGGTCTTTTTTGCCACTGACCGTTCCAAGGCGGTAGCCCTATTTTCAACCCCTTTACGATTTTGATGTTATATCTTGTCTTTTATTCACATGTGTAATTATTGCTCGTTTCAATACGTATTTTTAACTGACTGTGGTCCTTGATTGATACATTTCCTTTTGACTTTATATCTACCTTTGTTGATTATGTAATAGATATATCAATAGATGAGTTATTGTTGTATCATTTCTATCTTTGGCTTACATCAATACATGAATGACATCAGCAACGCAAGCCAAGTAGAAAATGATGCTGGATAACGTTGAGTTAAATTGTAATATGTCAACGGGCGTGTAAGTGAATGAGTAAGTGAATGCGTTAGCTGGGTTGTCTGGACCGGACAAAATACATACAAATGTTTACGACACGCATAAGGATTGGTAATGTTTTGCCTCCTATTTACTTTTACAGTTGAGATGTAAAACATAACAAATAAATCTTAAGATGACAACATTGTACATGTAAATCGCATACTAACCTTCAAGTCATTTTTTTTGTCACACACATATTTAGCATCCAAATTCACACTTGCCATCAAAAATCCATTGATAGTGTGTCTTTAAAAAGCTTATTTCTCATTTATCATAGCATTTTTCGAAATACGGTTTGCATATATGTTTTTATTATATGCTGTTTTTTCGGTATGGAGTGATTTTCTTGAGCAAGAAAACGGTTTTCATAAGTTATAGATACTTTTTCATTAAGACATGTGATTACCATGGCTACGCGTGAATCCCACAACGCCACGTTAAAATTCACACGCGTGATCTATCAGCAGGGCGTGTGTTTACCACGCGACACCTGTTCAGTGAGAGAAAGCAATATTCCTTACAACGACCTTTTAACATAAACTTGATTATTTACACAAAAAGAAAGGCAAACATATGTTAGAATTTGAATGCTAGTCTTTATTTTTCAAACACACTCATGCTGACTGCGAGCGACTGCGAGCGCTAGCGAGCGTCTGGACTCGTGGTTCATTGAAATGTTTGACCGATAGACGGCGCCAAACGTCAAAACTGGCTACGACGTGACGTCATTTTGACCGCAACATCAAAGTGCACGTTATATTACGCGCAACATTTCTTCCAATGGGATGTGTGTACGTCCTTATTAAATATACAATAAACTTCGTTTTTTGAGTTTTTAAAACATAATAAAATCTATATTGCAAACTGATGTTTAAAATTTAATTTTTAGTATTATTTGTGATCCGCTGACTTTGTTTGGTGGCACTTTTATTACACAACATTGCGCGTAACGTCACGTAATTTTTGACTCCGTCGTGGTGTAGGGGGTGATTCCCATAACAAAATGCAAACTGAAGTTGACCAATCAGCGGACGGTGATTTTTTATTGTGTACACCTCGTTTTGATGTCACAAATTTTAAAGAAGCTTTACTCCAGACCATCGTGTGGACTTCTTTGAGAGAAGTCTCGCGAGAGGTCTGGATGATTGAGACTATTTAAATGCTGGTAACAAAAGTAGGTATAAAAGTCGAACAGGAAATGTAGCTTTCACAGAACACAGTCAGCCAAAACACGCATTACAACAAACGACACTTACGCTGGTAATAAGAAGCAAGCCGTTTTGGTAACAAAAGGTCTCACACCTCAATTAATTTTCCGATTTGGTTACTGTACAGCCTTTTCCAACATCTGAGCTTCGAAGCTGACCAGCAGACATTGTTGTTGGTTTAATATCTTCAGTACAGGCAAGACCAGTAATTTAAAACAATAAAATACATCAGTTAGCCAGGTTGTTTTTTTTCGCTCAAGTTTATGTGACCCTTAAGGGCAATGCAACATTCATACACTGGTGATTAGGTCAAACAATTCTGAAATATGAAGAAACCTCATATCAACATGGGATTTTCTGTACCATCTGTCTTTCACACTGCAGATGTATGGTAAAGCAAAGAAAAACTTTTTTTTTTCAAATTAAAAATTGCCTAAAATTGAGAAAAAAATAGAATTATTTTCTGTTTTCCCTTTGTCTCTAGGTCCGTGAGCTTTCTGGTGTGAAACCAAAAGTCTCGCTGTCTGTACAAAATAGACATTTATATTTCGTGACGTTCAGTGTCAAAAACAACAGTACCACATCACTTCCATTTCATTTAGAAATTTAGCAAATGCGATATTTACTAGTATCGCTTTAGATACAAGTATAATGATAGAAACAATACTTGATAAATGTCGTACTATAACTGCAGCTGTTGAAATGTCGCATAGATCGTGCGACCACTGGAACGTAATCTGAGTTTTCTTTTTTTCTTTGTTTCATCGCTTCGCGGTTATCAATATCCGGTGTAAGATTATACACAGTGATATTTGACCTCGATTTGATTACTGTAATTACTGCTCCAAATGTTGAAAGGCTTGTAAAAAGAATCTATAATCTGTCTTGATAAAAGTAAAGATGATAAGCTAACCATACAAATGTATACATTTCGTCGTTATTTCGGGTTTACGAAAATAAGCAACGTTTTTTTATGAATACTGCTTAATTATATTTCATCAAAGAAAACCTTTGACAAAAAACTAATTAACAATAGCTTTTATTCATCCCTAAACACAACTAGTAAGATGATGATGATCATGATGATAACGATGCCGCTGCTGCTACTGATGATGATGATGATGATGATGATGTTGCCAATGATAACTGTGATACAAATGATATCTCGCCCGGTGGGGTTAAAGTGTGTGGTTTAAAAAGAAAAGTTATGTACCCTTACTTTAATCTTACACCGGATATTGATAACCGCGAAGCGATGAAAAAAAGAAAACTCAGATAACGTTCCAGTGGTCGCACGATCTATGCGACATTTCAACAGCTGCAGTTATAGTACGACATTTATCAAGTATTGTTTCTATCATTATACTTGTATCTAAAGCGATACTAGTAAATATCGCTTTTGCTAAATTTCTAAATGAAATGGAAGTGATGTGGTACTGTTGTTTTAGACACTGAACGTCACGAAATATTTAACTATTGTATATCACGCTATGACATATTAACTATTGTATCTCACGCTATCACATATTGTGTGTCACAAAAAAAATAATTAACGAGCATGACGATATCGCCATCACAAACTTCACATTTGTGTCAAAACTAAAGAAACAAAAATATAAAACGGGAAATGGCGGTATCGGCTTTTTCGTTAAAGTTTCATTATTTATGTTTATGTTTCAAGAACCTCTAATGTCTGTATCATCCATATTTATCCAGGATAGGGGGTGGGAGTGGGGGTGGGGGGTTGGGGTGGGGGGAGGATCGGCACTCTATATTACTCCAGAAAAGTTCAAATTTCTTTTACATCGACAATTATGGATATCTCGATTCGGAAATTATGAAAATGTGTAATTCTAACAAATATGTATTTCTCAAAGGAGATACTAATTAGTAGAGCAAATTTCCGGTATTTTTTGGGAGGTACCCGGAGCTGAGGTATAACAAGCACTGTCGTATATCAAAATGTTCGGCATAGTTTGGCTCCAATTTTTTCATTTGGCGAAAATGGTTGCGAAAGGAAAAAAAATGGCCAGAGGAGGCCCTGTATGTCTGACAAAGAGAGTACTTTACATGCGAGATCGTGTATTATGGATGTTAATAAACATTTTGGTAATTTTTATACCATACGAGGCCCTGCCGAGTATCCTATCTATTTATCCAAGTTTATTAAACATACTAACCCACCAAATAAGCCGATTATATTGTGTCTATAGATTTTGGATTCTCAAAATATGTAACATATATCAGTAGCGTGGACAAAATTTTAGAGTCACTTGAAAAATTAGAAGAAAAAGTTGATAAATTTCAAATAGAGATAAATAAAGTTTGGAAATATATCCAGGAACAAAGTAAAAAATCGGAGGCTAATCTAACGGCGGTTGAAGATAAGGCCGAGAGTGTGGACTTTTCCCTTGATTTAGTTAACGACAAGGTGCTGCATCTGGAGAAGGAAAATGGCGCTTTAGAAAGATGAGGTTGTATATCTCCGGTCGCAATCCATGCGTAACAACTTAGTGTTTGCGAACATTGATGAGGCACCCGAGCGGGTAGCGGAGAACACGGAGGAGAAACTACGCGAGTTTTTGGAGAATAAAATGAAAATAGCCAAATATCTTGTCGACAATATGGCGTTTGAGCGGGTACACAGAATGGGAGAAAGATGTTCAGGTAAAAGCAGAAGAATAGTGGCGAAATTTTCTTTGTTTAAAGAAAGGGAGCTTGTTAGAAGCAGTGGAAAGCTTTGGAGGGTACCCCGCATTATGTGTACGAACAATTCCCGAAGGAAGTGGTGGAGAAGAAGAAACAAATATTGCCTAAGATGAAGGAGGCCAAAAACAATGGCAAGAGAGCCTGACTGTCATATGACACCTTCTACATAGACGGGAAACCCCAACGAGAGGCCACATTGGACACACTGAGTGTGACCTACGGGTGTTGTCATGGAATGTAAAGGGTCTGTCAAGCGTAAAAAAAGATTCAGATGAATTTATAAATATTATTGCTAATCATGATATTATATTTATGTATGAGACGTGGGCGAATGCTGAAAGATATATTGATATCTCAGGATATGTTATCCATAACTTTTATAGAAAATTTCGTCACCACAATGCTAAAAGATCGAGTGGTGGTGTAGCTGTTTATTTTAGGGAGTCTTTGAAAGATGGAATTAAAAGTGTACGTAACCATTATGACACTATTATATGGTTGAAACTTGACAAACATTTTTTTTTAATTTTGATAAAGATGTGTTTATATGAGGTGTTTATATGTGGGGCGAAGAATCGCCTGCTTACCAAACGTGTGTAGTAGATTTGTTTGATGTAATACAAAATGATACTTCTTATTATGAAAATATAGGCTCATCGTATTTAATTGGTGACTGGAATAGTCGAGTAGGTTTAAGAAAAGATTATGTTTCATGTGATTGCTATAATGATTATATTGACCAATGTTCCCGATGTGCCCCTAATACGGACCTCGCTCGACAAAACATGTAATTCATTTGGGTTGAAACTTATTGATCTTTGTAAATCCATGAGTGTGCGCATAGTTAACGGTCGCTTATTTCAGGATTATGACTGTGGAGCTTATACTTACGCCTCAAGGCAAGGTGCATCTGTGATTCATTATTTGTTAACAAAATAATGTAATTTTGCGAGAATTAATGATTTAATGTTTGTCCATTCAATGAATGGAGTGATCATTGTCCTGTTTCCTTTGCATTGAAGTGTAATGTTAAACGGAAGGTTGCTACTGTGAACAGTAATGTTCGATATAAATGGTCTAGTGATTTAAAGAATGAGTTCAGAGCGGGATTGATTTCTCGATTAACTGTTTTGAATAGTGTGACGAATAATATAGATATTTCGGACAGGTCGTCAATAAATACTGCAGTTTGTAACTTTACAAATACTTTGCATGATGTTGCCGATCCACAATTTTGTAGAAAGGTTTTTAATAATTGTGAATCCACTTTTACTGACGAGCCAATGGTAAGAAATAAGGAATGGTATGACGCGGAATGTATTCAAGCGAAACAACGATATAGTGAAGCATTGTGCTTATTTAATAGATGCAAATCTAACTTTAGTAGAGAACAGTTTTGTATATTAAAAAAGGAATATAAGGATATTATTAAGAGAAAACGTAGGGCTTTTGAATTAAAGAAATTGTCAGATATTGAGAATCTTAGGCATTCAAAATCTAAGAAATTCTGGACATTTTTTAAAAGTAGTAATAAAAAGATTAGTCATAATATTACTATTGTGTCATTTTATGATTATTTTTCTGGACTTGGAAATGATATATTTAATATAAAAAATGATGATGCAGAGGCATTTCAATGAATCATGATTTTGATAATTTGGATGGTGCAGATGAACAGCTAGATAGGCTGATAACTGTATCTGAAATATTAGAAGCTGTAAAAACCCTTAATCGTGGTAAATCTACAGGTAATGATTTTTTAATGAATGAATATTTTATAGAATCTATTGATATTTTATCGTCACATATATGTGACATATTTAATTCCATTTTGAACAGTGTTTTTTTTCCAGAAAAATGGACAGAGGGTGTCATGATACTGTTACATAAAAACGAATATGAAAATGATGTAAACAATTATAGGGGTATTACATTATTCAGCTGTTTATCTAAACTGTTTACAGCGACATTGTGTGAACGTATAGTTACCTTTAGTGATGAAAATAATACACTGTCTGATGCACGATTTGGATTTAGAAAAGGAAGTTCTACTCTTGATGTTTGTGTTGTTAGCCGTTATTCAGAAATATGTAAATGAGAATACAAAGTTGTATTGTGTATTTGTTGACCTTAAAAAAGCATATGACTGTATTTATAGAAATGCACTGTGGTTAAAAATATATATTCAGGGAATTCAAGGTAAAATGTGCAGAATAATAAGCGATATGTATTTAAAGATAAAGTATTGTGTCAGGTCTTGTCAAACTTATTTTGAATTCTTTGAATATGCTGTAGGTTTACGTCAAGGGGAGGTATTCTCTCCAATCTTATTTTTTTCTATTTCTTGAAGACTTAGAGTTGTTTTTGCAACAAGATATACATTCTGGTTTAAAGATAGGTGGTATTGTATTAATGTTATTACTTTTTGCTGATGATATGGTTATCCTTGGAAATTCACCAGAAGAAATACAGAGTAGCCTCGATTCGTTAAATTGTTATTGTAAAAATGGAGTCTTGAAGTGAATACGCTTAAAACTAAGTTATGGTCTTTAGGAAAAGAGACTGTTAGATGGTAAAGCTTTGAAAGCCCTTAATGTTTTATTAGTAAATTGTCCTTAAACCTGAATTACTTTGTCAACTTTTTGATGCATTTGTTGGTTGTGTCTTAGGATATGCATCGGAAATATGGGGCTTTAGCAAGTCTAAAGAAATTGAAAGAATACACTTAAAATGTTGAAAGAAAATATTAAATGTTAAAGTAAGTACTTGAATAGCTGCTGTTTACGGTGAATTCGGACGTTATCCTTTGTATATTTAGCAATATGTTAAAATTGTTAAGTATTGGTTTTAGTTTTTAAATACAGATAATATTATATTGAAACATGTTTATAATATGGCCTATGACAAGTGTGTTAATGGCAAAACGAACTGTTTATCTAAGGTTAAAACGTTACTATATGAATATGGTTTCAATTGGGTTTGGGATAACCCTGATACTTTTGCAAAAGTGGTATGGTGATAAAACAAAATTATTGTGTCTTAGATTTGTATAACAATGTGAAAAATCATTTTCATTATGAAATATATTTAGATATTGACATTCGATATAAGAAGTTTAATAAGTAGAATAAGATTATCGTCACCTTCTCTAAGAATTTAAGCAGGTCGGTATGGTATCAATAGGATTGAAAGAAATGAACGTTTTTGTCAATATTGTAATACTCGAGAATTGAAGATGAGTTTCATTTCATTCTAAAATGCCCATGTTACTCCGATATAAGGAGGAAATACATAGCACAATATTATTGTAATAGACCAAGTATGTTTAAATTCACCGAATTATTGCAAACTGAAAACAAAATGATTCTTTTTAAATTGGCTTCATATCTCAAATGTGCGATGTCACATAGAATATCTATAATGAATGTGTGAACACTTTATAGATCATCCTCTTTAGAGCTGATATATGTCTGAATATAAATCATATTCTTTGCATGTTACACGTGATTGAAATTGTAATTGTAATTGTTGTATATCTGTTATGATGATGTACTTAACGTACAATAAAAGTATGTCTATTCTGTTCTGTTCTATAATACCTCATCCTCAGTAGGTTTAGAAACAGTGTACATCTGTTTTAAAATGTGGCTGTTTTCGGTGGGATAGCTACTTTAAAATTCAAAATACACACGATTGTAAGTTTTAATTATCACATAACATTACTAAAGAAATATAAAAAGATCGGACAGGGAAAGTAGCATTCAAGGAGGACAGTCAACCACAAAACACAGAAACAAACACGCAAACAGACAAACAAGAAGGCAAAAGTAATAATAAAAGCAAACACAAAAGGGTTGACAATAGGGCTACCGCCTTAGAACGGTCAGTTGCAAAGTAGGCCACTGGGGTTTAAACCGGTTCTAGGGTGCACCAAACCTCACACTTACCCAACTGTCATCCCATTAAAACAGGACAGTGCAAAAAAAGAAATCTCCGCCATAATCTTATCTCTAACCAACAAGGCAGCATCAATAGGCAATATAAGTAAAACACAAATATGCTCGTGTAAATATAATACAAAAAAACAAAAAAACAATAGCCTAGAAAGCCACAAAGAAGGTACTCAATGACTTGGCAGAAGCCAGAGCAACAAGAGAATAAACCATTAAGGACACGATCAGAAAGATCATAGACAAACATCAAACGCCACCGTCCCAATGGGCTTTAGGTAGGCGTCATCATAGGGTCCACAGCCTGTCCGGTCATCGTACAATTACAGAGGAAAGCATAGTGGCGAATTGTAAAAGGGTCCACCACCAAGCATGCAGCACGTTGCAAAATGATAGGGTCATAACCTCTTTTGAAAAACTTTTTAACAAATAGAAATATAAAAATATCGGACAGGGAAAGCAGCATTCAAGGATGACAGTCAACAACAAAACACAAAAACAAACACGCAAACAGACAAACGAGAAGGCAAAAGTAATAAAAAATGCAAACGACATCACAAACACAAAAGGGTTGACAATAGGGCTACCGCCTTGGAACGGTCAGTGGCAACAAAGGCCACTGGGGGTTTAAACCGGTTCTAGGTTGCACCAAACCTCACACTTACCCTACTGTCATCCCATTAAAACAGGACAGTGTAAATAAAGAAATCCCCGCCATGATCTAATCTCTAACCAACAAGGCAGCATCAATAGGCAATATAAGTAAAACACAAATATGCTCGTGTAAATATAATACAAAAAAACAATAGCCTAGAAAGCCACAATGAACGTACTCAATGACTTGGCAGAAGCCAGAGCAACAAGAGAATAAACCATTAAGGGCACGACAGGGCAGATCATAGACAAACATCAAACGCCAACGTCCCAATTAGCTTTAGGTAGGCGTCATCATAGGGTCCACAGCCTGTCCGGTCATCGTACAATTAAAGAGGAAAGCATAGTGGCGAACTGTAAACGAGTCCACCACCAAGCATGCAGTACGTTGCAAAATGATAGGGTCATAACCTCTTTTGATAAACCTTTTAACAAGTTTAACAAAGATAGTATGAAAGTGATCATGACCAAGAATCTTACGAAGTTTATCAATCACATCACCATAGAAGTCAGGTTGTGATAGTCCTTGTCGCAGAAGAGTCCTTAAATTACTTTTATATTTGGAAAGAAGATCAGGGTTACGATAATAAAACTTTGCAAAGGTTTTACGAAGTTTATGGTAACGGTAACCCTGATTGAGTAGCTTTTTAGTTATACAAAGATTACGAATATTAAAGTCCTCAACTCGAGTACAAGCTCTTGAAAAACGAATAAGTTGAGACACATACACCCAGTTTAACAAAGATAATATGAAAGTGATCATGACCAAAAATCTTACGAAGTTTATAAATCACATCACCATAGAAGTCAGGTTGTGATAGTCCTTGTCGCAGAAGAGTCCTTAAATTACTTTTATATTTGGAAAGAAGATCA